>MU551577.1:22054-37774 GCA_024362625.1 Silurus asotus | reverse complement strand
TTATTATTATTATTATTATTATTATTATTATTATTATTATTATATTTTAACATTGATACTAATATATGTTACACGTTACACATAAAACAAACTTTTACAGTCAGAACGTGTAACATATATTAATAGTCAATGTTAAAATCTAATAATAATAATAATAATAATAATAATAATAATAACAATATTAATAATAATAGTTATTGCCCCACATCTGTTAAGGAGCAGGTCAGTGAGGAAATGTCCAGTAGCTAATTTAACTAATATAATGATTTTTACTATGACCAAACAAAACTTCATTCTTGGAGAGGTTTTCCATGCGATCTGTGATGCGCGTGGTGCCTTTTCTGATCAGTGAAGAATCACACAGCATGGCACATACGCTTTTCTTTAATTTAATGCAGATAACAGACAAGTATATATATACACACACACACTGGAAAATACCTGAGCTAAAACTGTTCCTGTTTGGGTAAGGAGACAATAATTGTTGCGCAATGAGGCGCTTCCAGCCAAAAAAATGCAGTAACGTCAGATCCGGTGTTATGCGCTAAAACGCTCCCCTGCCACAGACTGCCCCAACTTATCTCATAATTATGAGATATTACGTCAAAATTATGAGATAACGATCTCAAAATTATGAGATACTAAGTCATAATTATGAAATACTAAGTCATAATTATGACTTAGTAAATCATAATTATGAGGTCCTTATCTCATAATTATGAGATACTAAGTCATAATTATGAGATAGTAAGTCATAGTTATGACTTACTAAGTCATAATTATGAGATAAGGATCTCATAATTATGACTTAGTATCTCATAATTATGAGATCCTGGCTGTGATTTAATTTTTTTGCAATGCGCTTCCGTAAAAATTAGATATTGTAAAATATATATTATATGTTCATGGAAAACTTCTGAAAAAGTGCCATAGGTGAACGCAAAACAAAGTGACTATATAAATCAAGTTTTTATAAAATTTCAAATTATAAAAAAAATTACATATTATATTTATAACCATAATTTCATAAATCTTTTTTACATTTTTATACAAATATTATTCTGAAATCAATTTTCATATTCATTAAATATCATTTAACTAAAAACCATTAAAAGTGCAAAAATTCAACGCAAAACATGATTAATGGATTGAAAAAAATTTATTTTGTTTAATTACAAAATGTATTGTTTTTAGTAAAATATGACATTTCATTGTTATTCTAATAATTTCATTAACACATTTTTATCTTTTCATAAAAAATATGATTTATTGTAAAAATATTAATTTTCATAAACATTAGCATAATTTCATTAAAAACTATTTAAAAAGTGCAATAGGTGCACGAAAAGGTGACATGACAAAATAGTTTTAGACAGCAATATGACATTTTTTCATAAAAATAGTTATTGTAAGAACATAAATATTCATATTCATAAGCACAATTAAATTAAAACACGTTAAAAAGTGCAAACCGTGAACGAAAAACTTTCACATGACAAAACATGGTTTGACAAAAAATATGACTTTTTACGTAACGAAATATGATAATTATGGAAATATGAATTTTCATATTTAGAAAGCATATGTTCACGGAAAACCTTTTAAAAATTGCCATTAGGAAGCAAAAAAAAACATAAAAGTGACCATACAAATCATATTTTGACAAACAAAAAAAAAATTCATTGAAAATGTAAGTTATTTTGAAAATATGAATTTTCATATTTATAAGCATTATTTAAAGAAAAAACACAAAAAAAAAATGCAATTATGCAAGCAAAAAAACTATTAAAAACCATGGTCTGAGAAAAATATAAAAAGAAAATACATATAAAATTAATTTGAAAATTATAAATTCTAATATTCATCAGAATTATTTCATGAAAAACAGTTAAAAAGTGCAAAAATTCAATGAAAAATGTAAAATGACAAATCAGGTATTAGGCTATTGTTAAAATATAAATGGTCATATTTATTTTCATAAAATAACGTTTTGACATAAACATGACGTTTCTCATATAAATATGAAATGAATTGGTAAAATATTAATTTTCAAATTGAAAGGAATAATTTCATGAAAAAATTTATTAAAAAAAGTGCAAAAATTCAAAGAAAAATGATATGACAATGGTTTAAAACAAATCTGACTTTCTTTTATAAAAAAAATTGTTTTTATTAAAATATTACATTTCATATTCATATTAAAAATTTCATTTAAAAAAAGTAAAACTTAATACAAATGTTTAATGCGTAAAATAAAAATGTTTAATACGTAAACGAAAGACTTTTACGAAAAAAATTTTTTTGACAAAATTATGACGTTTTACATAAATATGCAATTAATTAGTAAAATATAAATTTTCATATACAGAAGCATATTTTCATGGAAACCATGTTTGCCAAAAATATGACTATTTTTTATATGAATATGAAATAAATTGGTAAAATATGAATTTTTGTATGCAAAGGAATAATTTAATGAAAAACTGTTAAAACATTTAAATAATTCAATAAAATATTGATATGACAAATCAAGTTTGTAAAATTTATTATAAAAAATGTGACTTTTCATTAGCATCATTTAACGAAAAACCATTAATGACTTTTTTTATAAAAGATGTAAAGTTTTTATTAAAATATATATCATTTCCAATTCATAATTACCAATTCACACGTTAACCTTACCATAAAAATATGAGCAATTGTGAAAATATAAATCATATGAGCATGTGAAACCTTTAAAAAAGTCAATGAAAAACAAAAAAGTGACAATGCTAATCATGTTTTGACAAAAATAAAACTATTTCATAAAAATGTGATAGTTATTGTGAAAATATACATTTCCATATTTATAAGCATCATTTAATAGAAAACTGTTAAAAAGTGCAATATTTAACATTTTTTAAAATAAAAATATGAAATGAATTGGTAAAATATACATTTTCATTGTAACAATTTCATGAAAAACTGTTAAAAAGTAAAAAAAAAATGAATAATGTGATATGACAAATCTAATTTTTTACAAGTTATTGTAAAAAATTCGACTTTTCATATTCTTAAGCATCATTAACTAAAAACGTTAAAAGTTTATTAAATTGCAATGCAAAACATGATGACAAACAATGGTTTGAAAAAAGTATTTTATTATGAAATATATAAAAATATTACATGCAAAAAACTGCAAAAAGTGAATGAAAATTGTTTAGAAAGTCATAGTTAATCAAAAACAAAACAACAGCACATATTTGGCAAATCCTTGTAGGTGTCAGGAATGAGTTTCATACACGCTGAAATTGCGATTCCGCAAGTCTCTGTTTTTCTAACCAAGCAAATATGCATAAACAGCATGCACTTGCCCATGATAATTTTACATGTTTATGATGAGATATGCTATTACAAAACATTTTCTGACCAAATTATGACATTTTTCATAAAAAAAATATTCAGGTATTTAAAAAATATAAATTTTTATATTTATTAACAAAATTTCAAAAAAAGTGAAAAAAAGTGAAAAAAAAACAAAATTGTTTAAAAAGTCATAATTAATCAAAAACAAAACAACAGCACATATTTGGCAAAGCTATGTTCGTGTTGTCAATAATAAGTTTTTTAGACGCTGAAATTGCGATTCCGCAAGTCTCAGGCTTCTAGGACGAAGAGAAAGCGTTTTTTCAAACCAAGCGAATATGCACAAGCAGCATGCAGTTGCCTATGATAACTTAACATGTTTTTGATTAGATATGCTATTACAGTACATTTTCTAACCAAAGTATGACATTTTTCATAAAAAGTATTTAGTTATTTAATAAATATTAATTTTCATATTCATAATCGGAACTTAATGAAAACCTGTTAAAAATTGCTACAAGTGAATGAAATTGCTTATAAAGTCATAAATAATCAAAAACAAAACAACAGAACACATTTTTAAAAAGCCTTTTAAATGTTGACAAGAATGAGTTTTTTAGACACTGAAATTGCGATTCCGCAAGTCTCAGGCTTCTAGGACGAAGAGAAAGCGGTTTATCGAACCAAGCAATTTGCACAAACAGCATGCACTTGCCCATGCTAATTTTACATGTTTATGATGAGATATGAAATTACAAAACATTTTCTAACCCTGTTATGAAATTTTAAATAAAACGTATTTTGTTATATCAAAAATTTTAATTTTCATATTTATAATCAAAACTTCATAAAAACTGTTAAAAACTGCAACAAGTGAATGAAAATTGCTAATTTTCTGAACAAATTATGTAATTTTTCATAAAAAGTATTTAGCTTTTTCAAAAATATTAATTTTCATATTCATCAAAACTTCATAAAAACTGTTTTAAACTGCAAAAAGGGAATGAAAATTGCTTAGAAAGTCATAATAAATAAAAAACAAAACAACAGCACATATTTGGCATAGGCTTGTACGTGTTGTCAAGAACGAGTTTCTTAGACCCTGAAAATGCGATTCCACAAGTCTTAGGCCTATTAGGCGAATAATCGTTTTTTAGAACCAATCGAATTTACACTTACAACATTAACTTGACTATGATACATTTATATAAGATATGATGTTACAAATCATTTTCTGACTAAAATATGACATTGTTTATATAAATATTTTTGTTTTTGCAAAAAATAGTTTTGCATTAGATATTGCAATTTTTTTTGATGAGATATGCTAAAGCAAATATAAACAAACATGACACAATTGTGCTTAGACAAAAATATAACGTTTCAAATTAAATTCATAATTTCTTTGTATTCATTAGCACATTTTTCTGATTACACATTACACAAATCATGTTTTGACAAAAATATGGCTTTTTCATTGAATACGTGATGGTTACTGTGAAAATATAAATCTTTATAATAATTTATTAATTTATTGTCAAAAACGTAAAAAGTGCAAGACGTAAACAATAAACGTTACATGACAAACGTTGGTTTAAAAACAATGTATTTCTTTTATAAGAATATGATTTCAATTGGGAAAATATGAATTTTCATATTCATAAGCACATTTTATATAAAAAGATAACCATTATATTTAAAACATGAATTTTGATATTTAGAAGCATCATTTAATTGGAAATCATGAAATATTGAATAATAATATTCATAAGCATTGTTTTTTTTTTATATATAAAACAGATGCTGTCATGAATGAGCTTCTTAAGTGCTAAATTATATTTGACTATATTATAATTAAATTATAATATAATAAAAAATATATACAAATTATTACATAAATTAATATATGATTATATTATAAATTATATTACAATTATAATTATTGATCAACCTGCCCATGATATGTTTTGCATGTTTTTGATGAGATCTGCTATTACAAAACATTTTCTGACCAAATTATGACATTTTTCATATTACATTGTTTAGCTTGTTTTTGCAATAGTTTTTGCATTAGATAAAAAGTCTGATGAGATATGCTGCAGCAAATATAAACAGACATGACACAATTATGCTAGACAAAAAATATGACGTTTTAAATTAAATTCATAATTTTTTGTATTCATTAGCAATTTTTTCTGATTACACATTACACAAATCATTTTTTTGACAAAAATATGGCCTTTTCATTAAATACGTGATGGTTATTGTGAAAATATAAATTTTTATATTTATAAGCATGATTTAATAAAAAACTGTTAAAAATTGCAATATTTAAGTGGCTTGAAATATAAAAAAACATACATAAAATGATATGACAAAAATGACAAGTTTTCAAATTATATTGTAAAAAATTTATTCAAATACATAAACATCATTTAACTACAAACCAGGTCCCTGGTGGTCTAGTGGTTAGGATGTGAGTCTCACCGCTGCGGCCTGGGTTCAATCCCCAGTCAGGAAACCAACCCCAGCTACTCTTAGTGCTGGTACCAAGACCGGATAAATGGGGAGGGTGCGTTAGGAAGGGCATCCAGCGTAAAAACTTGCCAAATCAAACATGCGGTTGATCCGCTGTGGCGACCCCTGATGGGAAAAGCCGAAAGAAAGGTTTTTTTTACTACAAACCGTTGAAAGTGGAAAATTTCAACGCAAAACCTGACAAACAATGTTTGAAAAATAATGACTTTTTGTTTATCAAATATATATTGTTTTTATTAAAATATAACAGTTCCTATTTATAATAATAATTTCATTAAAAAAAAAAAAAAAAAAAACCATTACCCTTTACCATAATATGAGTAATTGGGAAAACATAAATCATATGATCATGGTAAACCTTTTAAAAAAGGGCTATAAGTGAATGAAAAACAAAAAGGTGACCATACAAATCTTTTTTTTATAAATATGACCTTTTTCATAAAAAATTTAATAGTAATTAATATTATTAATGACAAGTTAAGCATCATTTCACAAAATTAAAAAAAAAAATGCAATAAGTGAATGAAAAAGTTTTCATTATAAACTGTTTTGACACAAATATAACTTTTCTCATATAAATTTGAAAATAATTTGGTATTTGTAAAATTTTTATATTCAAAGGGACAGTTTCATGGAAAAATGCAACAAAAAAGTGCAAAAATTTGATGAAAAATGTGATATGACAATTTAAGATTCTACAAGTTATTGAAAAATGATCACATCATTTACCTAAAAACTGTTGAAAGTGCAAAAATTCAAAGCAAAACGTGATGGCAAACAATGGTTAGAACAAAATCTGACTTTCTTTTACAAAAAAATGTTTTTTTATTAAAATACCACATTTCATAATTATTACCATAATTTCATTTAAAAAATCGTTAACTTTTTCATAAAAATATGAGTTGTTGTGAAAATATGAATGTTCTTTTTCTTTAGCATCATTTCATTAAAACCCATTAAAAAGTGCAATATGTAAATGACAAACCTACATGAAAATCCATGGTTTGAGCGAAAAATATTTTTTTTAATCCAAAATATTAAATTAATTGGTAAGATATATATTTTCATATTCATCAGAAAAAAATAATTAATTAAAAACTGTTTAAAAGTGCAAAATTAAAAGAATGTTGTCTGTCTGCAATCTGTCTGTCTGTACTGTTCTTTTGTTTGCACTGTTTGCACCAGGCTGCACTCGATGGACTTTATGTTGTTTTGTTGTTTAGTGTAGCACCAGGGTTCTGGAGGAACGTTGTTTCATTTTTACTGTGTACTGTGTACCACTGTGTATAGTAAAAATGACAATAAAAGCCACTTGACTTGACTTGAAAAACATGCTATGACAAATTTTCAGTTTTTACAAGTTAGTGTGAAATTTTCCGTTGTCATATTCACAAGCATCATTTAACTAAAAACCATTGAAAGTGCAAATATTCATCGCAAAAGTCATATGACTAACAATGGTTTGAAACAAATCTGACTTTCTTTTATAAAAAAATAATTTTTATTAAAATATTACATTTCATATTAATTTCCATAATTTCATGCAAAACTGTTAAAAAAATTTAAAAATTTAATTAATAATGTGATATGACAAATCAAGTTTTTACAAGTTATTGTGAAGGAATTAACTTTTTATATTCATAGGCATCATTTAACTAAAAACGTAAAAAGTGCAAAAATTCTATGCAAAACCTGATGACAATGACAGTGATGATGACAATGATTTGAAACAAAATATTTTTTAGACAAAATTTTTTTAGCAAAATATTACATTTCAAATTCATAATCATAATTTCATAAAAAAAATACGTTATTATTTACGATAAAAATGAGTTGTAAAAATATAAAATTTTCATATTTATAAGCATAATTTAATGTCAAAAACACTGCAAGATGTAAACGAAAAATGTTACATGACAAAGAGTGGTTTGAAAACAATATGACTTTTTTGATAAGAATATAATTGTTATTGGGAAAATATTAATTTTCATATTCAGAAGCAAATTTTCATTAAAAACCGTTCAAATGTTTAATACTACTGAGAAGGACATAAAATATTGGACTTCTAAACAATGAAATCAGATTCTGCTGGTATCAATAGAAATGTAGATGGAAAAATGGCTTTGCCTAAACTACCTTTAATAGTGCTGGTGAAGCATTACTATGGGATGTCACAGATTAGCAGAGGTGGGAGTAAGTCACCAAATGAAAGTCTCAAGTCAAGTCCAAGTCTTAAAATTGCAAGTCAAAGTCAAGTAAAGTCATTCTGTTGTAAGGCTCAAGTCAAGTCAAGTCAAGTCATACTCTTTGTCAAGTCAAGTCAAGTCGCAACTTAGTCATCAAGTCATACCAAGTCGCACACAGATTTGTTTGACACATTTTTTAACTCAGGGACTTTTAATAAGTCCCCTGGTGGTCTAGTGGTTAAGACCACCACTGCTGTGACCCGGGTTCGATTCCCGGGTCAGGGGACCATCCCCAGCCACTCTCAGTGCCGGTCCCAAGCCCGGTTGCGTTAGGAAGGGCATCCAGCGTAAAAACATGTGCCAAATCAAACGTGCGGAGGATCCGCTGTGGCGACCCGTAACGGGAGAAGCCGAAAGAAACTATAACTTGTGTGTAATTAAAATATCGTTAAAAAACACTTTAAATGCTCTAAAATAAAAATTAATTAAATGAGCAAGTAAACAAGAATTAGTTGTAAGTTTTTTAGACAGTAGAATGTGCTGATGTTCCCTTTTCAGGAAGAGTCAGAACTACAGTTGTTAAACTGGATCATTTCTATCTATGAATACTCTGATGTATCTGTGTAAACATGGAGTGAACAGTCACATGTCCCCATCTCAACATATAGTCATAATAATACCTATAATTGTAAAGTATACTCTGTCATCTCATCAGACACCAAACAATGGGTTGCATACTCAAAGTAGAATATTAATATCAGAAAAAAAAAATCTTACTGTACAAGTGAGGCAGTGGTTTTTAAAAGGTGATGAACCCAACATTGTTTGCTCTGTTAAGAGTTATCAACAAACTATTATGATCATGTTACTCTAGGGCTTTTCATTAATTTTCTAATATCTTTAATAATGTAAAAAAAATAAAACTATCAGGTCATGCCCCCAGTATTTATGGAGATATTTACCGTACATCAAACCAGATTTATGTATTTGGCCATAACAACTTTAACCCTTGACCACTTCAATGTTAAACTGTGATGTTTGGACAGTTTAAAATAATGGCAATGTGAAGGCAAATTACAGTGAATTGCATTTGCAAAAAATCAAACTGGCCATGTACGTGTAATCTCTAACCCCGAAATGTATTATCCTCGGGGGTGGGGCTGGTGTTGTTGCGGTGTACATGTTGTCTTGTCGGCGAAGGGATCTGCTGTTTTGGCAGGCGGCAAGCGGCTTCCGGATAGCGTCTAGCGGTTTACGCATGCGGAAGAGTGGATTGGGTTCGCCGACTTATTGGAAAATATATAGTCCATTCTTAGATATATAAAAAAATCACAATAATTAAAAAAATATATTTTCCACAAGTCATTTCAAGTAAATAGGCACAAGTCCGAGTTAAGTCTAAAGTCACAAGGAGCAAGTCTAAAGTCAAGTCGAGTCTTTTCAGAGATCTAGTCAAGTAAGTCTCAAGTCCAGAAAATTGTGACTCGAGTCTGACTCGAGTCAAGTCATATGACTCGAGTCTCCCACCTCTGCAGATTAGCATAGCTATAGTCACACGGGTTATAAACACAGGCTTATACTGTATTGCTGATGTAGCTAAAAAAAACGAAGTTAGTGTTAGATTTATGTTTGACTTGTGCCAAAGCTAACATACATTGACCTGTATGACATGATGCGCTTACTTTTTCTGAGGCAACCTGTCCAACACCTACAGATATGGCAGCTGTATGAAATTTGAGATACCTGTTGGTTATAGTTGAGAGATTCAGTTAGTGGCCAGAAGCATTTGCATATGTGACAGAGAATGATAAAACAGTTGTAAAAATAGAGATCATCTCTAGGTTTGGTATTCCTAGTGTGATTGAAAGTAATAACGGCACACCTAAATTGAACTGTTGTTCTCCGGGCAGTACTTACAGAAATGAGAATGACTCCATCTTCAACTACTAAACTGTCACCTTTTGAAATTCCAATGGGCCAGCCTTTTCTGACCCCATGGATCAGGCGACGCACTGGCATTTCTTCCTTAGGTAACCTGGAAGTGATGGTGGACGACTACGTTTCTGCCCTGGTTAAAAAATTTAATTGTATTAGAGCTGATGTCTCACTAACTCTTCCTCCTCCCACAGAAAAACCAACACACCATTTTGTGACTTATCAGCATGTCCTAATACGAAGTCCGAAGCCTACCAAGGTCGGTAAGCAGAAGTATCGGAGTCCAGCGACTGTTCAAGCTGTAACCAGAACTGGAGTTTTAACTGATTATCAGCTCCAGTGGATACACACAAGCAGGATCAAAACAGCATGCCCTTAATCACTGCACTAATTGGTCTGTTTGCCTAAGAAGCCTGCCTAAGTGAGTATTCAGGGCTGAAATATTTGAGAGCCCATCGAAAGATCCTTTCCTTATAGTAGAAAGGGGGCCACATCCAGGGTGAAGATCTGACGCACTCGACTGTTTTGTTTAGCTTACCCTGTTACCTGGTCTAGGTCTAAATTCTATAACAATATGTGCATAGTTGTAATTACACTCCAAATTTTCCTTATTATCTTTAAACACATCATAAGAAACTGCTAAGTATACCTGATAATACTGCTTATAGACATATTGAACAAGCACTGAGAAACAATTCATGAGTGTTGAACACTACTTTGTTTTAGGATTGATTCTTGTATTGATTGTTGGAATTGTACTTTGTATGTTGACATATTTGATGACGATGGTAAGACAGGCCATATAGGCCTAGATTGGAGTGGTAATGATGAATATGAATATGCATGTAGGGACGGAATGAAATGAAATATGTTTTTGTTTTGTCTTTATCTTTTCATTTGCAGTTTATATCACCAATCCGCTTCCCATTTACATTTGCAGCATTTAGCAGACGCCCTTACCTAGAACAACATACAAAAGTGCTTTGAGTCTCTAGCAATGAATAAATCTACACTGGTGGGCAAGATTACAAACTTAACACTTACACATTTCTCACAGTAGTTCACACACATTCCGTTGTCTGTTCAGTGTCTATAGAATATTTACGATGTTAGTACGTAAGGTATACAGGGAGTCTTTATCTGTGCTCACATATCTCCAGCTAGTATGTCTTATTATCCAAACATGAAACAGCTTTAGGTCTGGTTTTCTTTTCAATGTGTACATATATACTTGTCTGTTGCATGCATTAAACCGAAGAAGAACATTGCTCCATTCTGTGTGCTGTGTGATTCTTTCCTGACATCAGAGAAGGCACTACAAGCTTCGTAGTATGTATGGAAAACATCTCCAAGAATTAAGTTTGGGCATGATAAAAATCTAACAAAAAAAAAACCCCACAAAAATGTTATGACTTTCTTTTTTTGAAATATTGTTTTTATTAAAATATTACATTTTATATTCATAACCATAATTTCATAAAAAAATAACTTTTTCATAAAAATTTTAGTTATTGTGAAAATATGAATTTTTTTAGCATAATGTCATTAAAAACCATTAAAAAGTGAAATACGTAAACAAAAAACTTTTACGTGACAAACAATGGTTTGACAAAATTATGACTTATAATAATAAATATAACTTTTCATATATAGAAGCATATTTTCATGGAAAACTCTTGAAAAAAAAATGCATTCAGTGAATGGAAAAGTTTTCATATTAACCATGCTTGGCAAAAATATCCCTTTTTTTTTAAGGAATAATTTAATAAAGACAAATCAAGTTTTTTAAATGCATTGATAAAATTATGACATTTCATATCATTATTAACCAACAAAAACATCAAAAGTGCAACATTTCTATGCAAAATGTGATATGACAATATAGGATTGTCATTATGAAAGTATAAATTTTCATATTCAGATGCATATTTTCATGGAAAACCTTTTTTTTAATGGTTTTCCATGAAAATATGTATCTGAATATGAAAATTGCAATAAGTGACCAAAATATGTTTTCATGCTATCCATGTTTGGAAAAAAAATGACTTTAACATGTTTTAATATAAACATGAAATAAATTGGTAAAATATGAATTTTTATATACAAAGGAACAATTTAATAAAAAACTGTTAAAAAAAGTGAAATAATTTAATAAAGATTTGTGATATGACAAATCAAGTTTTTAAAATCTATTGTGAAAAATATGACCATATTCTTTAGCATCATTTATCTAAAAACCATTAAAAGTGCAAAAATTCTACGCAAAACATGATATGACAAACAATGGCTTGAAAATAATGACTTTTTTAAATAAAAGATGGACTGTTTTTATTAAAATATTAAATTTCCTATTCATAATCATAATTTCATTAAAACACGTTAACCTTTAACATAAAAATATAAGTAATTGTGGAATTATAAGTCATTTGATTATTTAACCTTGAAAAAAGTGCCATAAGTGAATCAAAAACAAAAAAGTGACCATGCAAATCATTTTTTGACAAAAAAGATGACATTTTCATTAAAAATGTGATAGTTAAAATGAAAATATAAATTTTACATAAAAAATCATGGTTTGAGCAAAAAATGCTTCTTTTAAATAAAAATATAAAATTAATTGCCAAAATATTAATTTTCATAGTCATCCGAATAATTTCATTAAAAACTGTTAAAAAGTGCAAAAAGTTTTTACAAGTTATTGTAAAAATATTTATATTCATAATTTCATAACTTTAACAGTGCAAAGTGAATGAAACAGATTTTATGAAATACCATGTTTTGACACAAATATGACTTTTCTCATATAAATATGAAATTAATTAATAAAATATAAATTTTCATATTAAAAGGAATAATTTAATGAAAAACGTGAAAAAATTCAATTAAAAAAACATGATCTGACAAATCAAGTTGTAACAAGATAATGTGAAATTGAATTTTAATATTCATCAGCATCATTTAAATAAAAACCGTTGAAAGTGCAAAAATGTAATGAAAAGCGTGATGTCAATCAATAGTTTAAAGAAGAATATGACCCAAAAATATTTATTGTTTTTATTAAAATATTAAATTTCATATTCATAATTTCATTTAAAAAATCAGTTAACTTTCATCATAAAAATTTATGGAAGCGCATTGCATTCACCAAAAAAAAAAATAATAATTCACAGCCAGGATCTCATAATTATGAGATACTAAGTCATAATTATGAGTTACTAAGTATCTCATAATTATGAGATAAGTTGGGGCAGTCTGTGGCAGGGGAGCGTTTTAGCGCATAACACCTGACGTTACTGCATTTTTTGCTCGGAAGCGCCTCATTGCGCAACAATGGAGACTTAGAAGCTATTACAGGGAGTGCAGAATTATTAGGCAAATGAGTATTTTGACCACATCATCCTCGTTATGCATGTTGTCTTACTCCACCTGTATAGGCTGGAAAGCCTACTACCAATTAAGCATATTAGGTGATGTGCATCTCTGTAATGAGAAGGGGTGTGGTCTAATGACATCAACACCCTATATCAGGTGTGCATAATTATTAGGCAACTTCCTTTCCTTTGGCAAAATGGGTCAAAAGAAGGACTTGACAGGCTCAGAAAAGTCAAAAATAGTGAGATATATTGCAG
This sequence comes from Silurus asotus, assembly GCA_024362625.1. NCBI lineage: Eukaryota > Metazoa > Chordata > Actinopteri > Siluriformes > Siluridae > Silurus > Silurus asotus. The sequence goes on along the minus strand of MU551577.1, from coordinate 24,141 downwards.
AGGGATGCAGCAGTCTTAAAATAGCCAAGCTTCTGAAGCGTGATCATCGAACAATCAAGCGTTTCATTCAAAATAGTCAACAGGGTCGCAAGAAGCGTGTGGAAAAACCAAGGCGCAAAATAACTGCCCGTGAACTGAGAAAAGTCAAGCGTGCAGCTGCCAAGATGCCACTTGCCACCAGTTTGTCCATATTTCAGAGCTGCAACATCACTGGAGTGCCCAAAAGCACAAGGTGTGCAATACTCAGAGACATGGCCAAGGTAAGAAAGGCAGAAAGTCGACCACCACTGAACAAGACACACAAGCTGAAACTTCAAGACTGGGCCAAGAAATATCTCAAGACTGATTTTTCTAAGGTTTTATGGACTGATGAAATGAGAGTGAGTCTTGATGGGCCAGATGGATGGGCCCGTGGCTGGATTGGTAAAGGGCAGAGAGCTCCAGTCCGACTCAGACGCCAGCAAGGTGGAGGTGGAGTACTGGTTTGGGCTGGTATCATCAAAGATGAGCTTGTGGGGCCTTTTCGGGTTGAGGATGGAGTCAAGCTGAACTCCCAGTCCTACTGCCAGTGTCTGGAAGACACCTTCTTCAAGCAGTGGTACAGGAAGAAGTCTGCATCCTTCAAGAAAAACATGATTTTCATGCAGGACAATGCTCCATCACACACATCCAAGTACTCCACAGCGTGGCTGGCAAGAAAGGGTATAAAAGAAGAAAATCTAATGATATGGCCTCCTTGTTCACCTGATCTGAACCCCATTGAGAACCTGTGGTCCATCATCAAATGTGCGATTTACAAGGAGGGAAAACAGTACACCTCTCTGAACAGTGTCTGGGAGGCTGTGGTTGCTGCTGCACGCAATGTTGATGGTGAACAGATCAAAACACTGACAGAATCCATGGATGGCAGGCTTTTGAGTGTCCTTGCAAAGAAAGGTGGCTATATTGGTCACTGATTTGTTTTTGTTTGGTTTTTGAATGTCAGAAATGTATATTTGTGAATGTTGAGATGTTATATTGGTTTCACTGGTAAAAATAAATAATTGAAATGGGTATAAATTTGTTTTTTGTTAAGTTGCCTAATAATTATGCACAGTAATAGTCACCTGCACACACAGATATCCCCCTAAAATAGCTAAAACTAAAAACTACTTCCAAAAATATTCAGCTTTGATATTAATGAGTTTTTTGTGTTCATTGAGAACATGGTTGTTGTTCAAATTAAATCCTCAAATAAAATTAATCCTCAAAAATACAACTTGCCTAATAATTCTGCACTCCCTGTATATTAATTAAAACCATTCCAGCATTCTGTTTTTGCCCCATTTAGTTTTGTTCATGAGTAATCTGGGTCACAAGTTCATTCAATTATAGTTTAAATAGTAAAATTCTTCTGTAGAATATTTCATTTCTTATAAGTGATTTGACCATGGCATCCTTTGTATTCAGGTATGGTTTATAGGTAATTAATTTAGAGAACATATTATTTTCTATTGCCACTATAAAATATGAATTACTCTAATGAACACCATGTTTTATTGCATCTCTCTGTGTTGCTTTCTTATAAAGTAGCTGAGAGTGAGACGTGATGTTTGATGCCTGGTAAAATGATACACTAACAAATAAAATGCCTTTTGTAATGATGTATGGCAATTCCAAACCAATTTTTACAATTGCCAATGTCTTCTTTTGTTGAACATCTTTAAACTACTATGGGAATTTTGAATTTATAAAAAAACACAATTAAAACAAAACAGTAAAAAATGTGACACAGCTTGCAGATAAAGATGAGAGAGTTTGCAGTAGAAAAGGCATGGTGTGTGTTGTTTGCATCAGACATAGTCTGTACTAACAATTGTGTGACCTTACAATACCTTTGTGCAGACACAATGTCAGTGAAAGCTTATCCATAGGGGCAGGTGTGGCAAAACCCGATCATATGTGGTATCAGCTTTAAATAAAACGACCGTAATTTCCGGACTATAAAGCGCACCCATATATAAGCCGCACTCACTGAATTTGACAAAGATTTTTATTTTAGACATAGACAGGTGTCTACATTGAAACTAATGAACTTTACACAGGCT
>MU551577.1:0-17402 GCA_024362625.1 Silurus asotus | reverse complement strand
TTTTTTTGATGAGATATGCTAAAGCAAATATAAACAAACATGACACAATTGTGCTTAGACAAAAATATAACGTTTCAAATTAAATTCATAATTTCTTTGTATTCATTAGCACATTTTTCTGATTACACATTACACAAATCATGTTTTGACAAAAATATGGCTTTTTCATTGAATACGTGATGGTTATTGTGAAAATAAATTTTTTTATAATTATAAGCATGATTTATTGTCAAAAACGTAAAAAAGTGCAAGACGTAAACAATAAACGTTACATGACAAACGTTGGTTTAAAAACAATGTATTTCTTTTATAAGAATATGATTTCAATTGGGAAAATATGAATTTTCATATTCATAAGCACATTTTATATAAAAAGATAACCATTATATTTAAAACATGAATTTTGATATTTAGAAGCATCATTTAATTGGAAATCATGAAATATTGAATAATAATATTCATAAGCATTGTTTTTTTTTTATATATAAAACAGATGCTGTCATGAATGAGCTTCTTAAGTGCTAAATTATATTTGACTATATTATAATTAAATTATAATATAATAAAAAATATATACAAATTATTACATAAATTAATATATGAATATATTATAAATTATATTACAATTATAATTATTGATCAACCTGCCCATGATATGTTTTGCATGTTTTGATGAGACTGTCATGGAGCCAGGACGGAACACAGCCCCACGCGGAGGCCAGGAACGGGGTGCAGTCCACGGCGCGAACCCGGGGCGGAGAGACATCCACCACGGTGACCTGGAGCAGAGCTGTGGCTCAGCGAAGGCTGCAGGCGGCGCGACGAGACCCCCGGAGACACGGGGCGTAACGACGTCCTTGGCGGAGACAGGAGGCGGAGAGACGACCCCCGCGGAGACCCGGAGCGGAACGCCGCCCTCGCGGAGACAGGAGACGGAGAGACGTCCTCAGCGGAGACAGGAGGCGGAGAGACGACCCCTGCGGAGACCCGGAGCAGAACGATGCCCTCGGCGGAGACAGGAGGCGGAAAGACGACCCCTGCGGAGACCCGGAGCGGAACGAAGTCCTCGGTGGAGACAGGAGGCGGAGAGACGACCCCTGCGGAGACCCGGAGCGGAGAGGCATCCTCGGCGGAGACAGGAGGCGGAGAGACGACCCCTGCGGAGACCCGGAGCGAAACGACGCCCTCGACGGAGACAGGAGGCGGAGAGACGACCCCTGCGGAGACCCGGAGTGGAGCGGCGTCCTCGGCGGAGACAGGAGGCGGAGAGATGACCCCCACGGAGGCCAGGAGCGGAGCCAAGCCCTCTGCGGAAACCGAAGGCGGACAGACCCTATCCACGTAGCTCTGGAGCAGGCTGACACCCTCGGCGGAGACTGGAGGCGGAGAGATGCCTACAGCGGAGACCGGAGGTGGAGTGCTGCCCTCAGCGGAGCCCTCAGCGGAGCCATGCCCTCAGCGAAACCCGGCAGCTGAGCGACTTCCCCTGCGGTGGTCTGGAGCTGAGAGGCGGTAGCCCTGGAGACCTGACACGACCTGACGTCCCTGGCAGCAACCTGGAACGGACCGGTGTTACCCAGGAAGGACAGGAACGGGACCTCATCACCCACGGGGACCTGGAGTGGAGAGACGGGGTTTACCAGCTGGACGCCCTTTTGGACAGAGCCCGGAGATGGTGCGATGTCCCTGACCGAGTACATCGGTTGAGTCATGGCCTCGTCAGGATCCGTCGGTGCAACGTCAACCTTCTCGGGGCTCAGGAGTGACCTGCCTTCGTCCAGTGAGCTTGGAGACAGGTTGTCACCGTGAGAGAGGTCCTGCGGCGAGCCGTTACCCTTTGAGAGACTGTGGGGCGAGCCGTGGCCTTTGGATGAAGCCAGGGGCAGCGGTTCGACATCCCTTTCGCAGTTCCAGAACCGAGGTGAGAGCTCTGGGAGTCCCTTGGGAAGATAGATGGTCTGTGACGTAGCTTCGCCTACAGAGTGCTCGTGGGGCGAGCCGTCATTTCTTTGGAGACTGTGGGGTGAGCTGTCACCTTCGGATGTAGTCCGGGGCAGCGGCTCGACGTCCCTTTCGCAGTCTCGGAGCGGAGTTGAGATCTCTGGGGAACGAGAGATGGCATCGCCCTCAGGGAGACTGTGGGGCGAACCGTTGCTTTCGGTGGAGTCTGGGGCCAACGGGACGACTTCCCTTTTGCAGTCTTGGAGTGGAGTTATGTGCCCCATTGGTTGGAGAGGTGCATGGGCTTGGAACCGAGCTCTCCTTGGGACTTGGGAGCACAGAGGAGCTCACATCAGGAACCGGGAGCGGAGCGGAGAGGAGTTCGTCTGGAGACCCTGGGATACAGCTGAGCTCTCGGGGACTCTCTGTGGCGGAACCGAGCTCTCGGGGACTCTCTGCGGCGAAACCGAGCTCTCAGAGACTCTCTGCGGCGGACTGAGCTCTCGGGGACTTTCTGCGGCGGAACCGAGCTCTCGGGGACTCTCTGCGGCGGAACCGAGCTCACGGGTTCGCTCGGAGACAGAGAGGAGCTCACGGGGTCGCTCAGAGACAGAGAGGAGCTCACGGGGTCGCTCAGAGACAGAGAGGAGCTCTCTTCGGAGACCTGGAGCGGAACGGAGCTCTCTTTGGAGACCTGGAGCGGAACAGAGCTCTCTTTGGAGACCTGGAGCGGAACGCAGCTCTCTTCGGAGACCTGGAGCGGAACGGAGCTCTCTTCAGAGACCTGGAGCGGAACGGGGCTCTCTTCGGAGACCTGGAGCGGAACGGAGCTCTCTTTGGAGACCTGGAGCGGAACGGGGCTCTCCTCGGAGACCTGGAGCGGAACGGGGCTCTCTTTGGAGACCTGGAGCGGAACGGGGCTCTCCTCGGAGACCTGGAGCGGAGCTGGGCTCTCCTCGGAGACCTGGAGCGGAACGGAGCTCCCCTGGGAGACCTGGGACGCAGCAAACCCTCTGGGAAGTCCAGGTACGGAGCCGAGCACTTATGGAGGTCTTGGGACGGAGCCGAGCATTCATGGAGGTCTTGGGACGGAGCCGAGCTTTCATGGAGGTCTTGGGACGGAGCCGAGCATTCATGGAGGTCTTGGGGCCGAATGGAGCTCTCCTCGGGACCCAGGAACGGAGCGAACAATTCGAACAATGGCAGAGCCAACACAAAAACACCCGTGCAGTTCGGGATAAACCGGCAAACGGCAGGCGGATTCCTGACACTCAGGTTTCTAGGACGAAGAGAAAGCGGTTTTTCGAACCAAGCGAATTTACTCTTACAACATTAACTTGTCTATGATAAATTTACATAAGATATAAATCATATGTTAATGTAAAACGTTTTAAAAAGTGCCATACGTAAACGCAAAAGTGACCATACAAATCATGTTTTGACCTAAATATGACTTTTTTTTTTAAAAATGGGTTAGTCATTGTGAAAATATGAATTTTCAGATTATAAGCATAATTTAATGTCAAAAACATTGCAAGACATAAACGAAAAATGTTACATGGCAAACGGTGGTTTGAGAATAATATGACTTTTTTTTTTTTAAATTTTAAAAAAATTTGTGAGCCCATCGAAAGATCCTTCCTTATAGTAGGAGGGGGCCACATCCGGGGTGAAGATCTGACGCACTCGACTGTTTTGTTTAGCTTACCCTGTTACCTGCTCTAGGTCCAAATTCTATAACAATATGTTCATAGTTGTAAATACAATCCGAATTTTCCTTATTCTCTTTGAACACATCATATAGAGAGAAGAAACTGCTACATATACCTGATAATACTGCTTATAGACATATTGAACAATCACTGAAAAAAAATTGGTCTCATAATGTCTTGGAGAACGTGAAATAACTGCTGACAAAGTTTTTTTAGAAAATTAAGAATTTATTCATGAGTGTTGAACACTACTTTGTTTTTGGATTGATTCTTGTATTGATTGTTGGAATTGTACTTTGTATGTTGCCATGTTTGATGAAGATGGTAAGACAGACCATAAAGGCCTCGATTGGAGTGGTAATGATGAAGATGAATATGCATGTAGGGACGGAATCAAATGAAATATGTTTTTGTTTTGTCTTTATCTTTTCATTTGCAGTTTATATCACCGATCCGCTTCATAGAAAAGAACATCCTATTTTTATTTGTGTGTGATGCTAAATCATAAATGATTTAAAGTGGCCATTGTTAGTGTTAAGATGGTTTCCATTTACATTTACATTTGCAGCATTTAGCAGACGCCCTTGTCTAGAGCGACATACAAAAGTGCTTTAAGGCTCTAGCAATGAATAAATCTACACTGTAAGGCAAGATTACAAACTTAACACTCACACATTTCTCACAGTGGTTCACACACATTCCTTTGTCTGTTCAGTGTCTATAGAATATTTACGATGTTAGTATATAAGGTATACAGGGAGTCTTCATCTGGGCTCACATATCTCCAGCTAGTATTTCTTCTTATCCAAACAGGAAACAGCTTTAGGTCAGGCTTTCTTTACAATGTGTACATATATACTTGTCTGTTGCATGCAATAAATGGAGGAAGAACATTGCTCTATTTTGTGTTCTGTGTAATTCTTTCCTGATATCAGAAAAGGTTTGGGCATGATAAAAATCTAACAAAAGTGCAAATGTTCGCAAAAACAGTTATAAAAAACAATGGTTTGAAACAAATATGACTTTCTTTAAAAAAAAAATATAATATTTTTTAAAATATTACATTTCATATTCATAACCATAATTTCATAAAAAATGCATTTACTTTTTCATAAAAATATGTTATTGTGAAAATATGAATTTCTTTAGCATCATTTATTTAAAACCATTAAAAAAACATAAAATTATGACGTTTTACATAAATATGCAAAGTAAAATATAAATTTTCATATACAGAAGCATATTTTCATGGAAAACCGTTGAAAAAAAGTGCAGTGAACAAAAAAGTTTTCATGATAACAATGCTTGGCAAAAATATGACATTCTTTTTTATATGAATATGAAATAAATAGGTCAAATATGATTTTTTTTATATATAAATCAATAATTTCAGACTAATCAAGTTTTATAAATTTATTGATAAAAATGACATATTTTATATCATTTAACTAAAAACCATCAAAAGTGCAAAATTTCTATGCAAAACGTGATTATGACATTATATAGTCATCATGAAAATATGAATTTTTATATTCAGAAGCATATTTTAATGAAAAACCATTTAAAAAGTGCAATAAGGGAACGAACAAGGTTTCATGATAACCATGTTTGGCAAAATTATGATTCTTTTAATATGAATATGAAATAATTTGGTAAAATATGTTGGTAAAATATTTTTATATACAAAGGAACAATTTAATGAAAAACTGTTAAAAAAGTGAAATATTTTAATAAAGAAACGTGATATGACAAATCAAGTTTTTAAAATCTATTGTAAAAAATATGACTTGAAATTCATGAGCATCATTTATCTAAAAACCATTAAAAGTGAAAAAAAATCTATGCAAAACGTGATATGACTGTTAGGAAGATTTTCCCCTCAGGTCCTTATGCTCTCTCTTTGCCACACTGTAGAGGCGCCTCGGAACAATGAAAGAACAAGCCACACGAATCAAATCACGTCTGGTTTATTTAAGATCACTGTTCAAAAAATATGTATCGGAGCAGAGTATTTATACACACAACTTTTGCAACAAAGGCGCCACATAGGCAGGGTTATTGCGCGATGGGAGGGAGTCAACGTCTCTTCTCGCGAGATGAGCATCTGACTAGACAGTAAAACACAGAAAGTGAAAACAGATGTTTGTTGTAAAAAACAGAACATAATCTTCTCCTATATGCTTTTCGTGCTGTACCCAGGCTCACATGTTCGGTGACCTTCAACTACTCCTGCAAAAGCTGTGGAGTAACATTTTAGCAACATAAATCTTGGTACAATAAGTTCATTCTCAGGACACATGCAAGCACATATAAAATACATTCTCACAATGACAAATGATGGTTTGAAAATAATTACTTCTTTAAATAAAAGATTGATTGTTTTTATTAAAATATATTATTCCTATTCATAATCAGAATTTCATAAAACATGTTAACCTTCACCATAAAAATATAAATAGTTGTGAAAATATAAATCATTTGATCATGTAAAACCTTGAAAAAAGTACCATAAGTAAATCTAAAACAAAAAAGTGACCATGCAAATCATGTTTTGACAAAAAAAGATGACATTTTCATTAAAAATGTGATAGTTAAAATGCAAATATAAATTTTCATATTGATAAGCATCATTTAATGGAAAACAGTAAAAAAAGAAAAAGTGCATTATGTAAGCGAAAAAACTTACATGAAAAACAATGTTTTTTCATAACCATAATTATTAATTTAATAATGTCATAAAGTTGTGTTATGACAAAACAGTGTTATTGTGAAATTATGACATTTCATATTTATAAGCATTATTAATTAAACACCATTGGAAGGTCAAATATTCATTGCAAAATGGGATGACAAACAATTGTTTAAAAGAAATCTGACTTTCTTTTATAAATTTTGTTTATTGTTTTCATTAAAATATTACATTTTATACTCATAACCAAAGTTTCACTAAGAAATACAGGAAGGCTATACAGTCTGCTCCAGCTCTAGGTGTTTCAAATTATGCTAAGCCTTTTCACCTTTATTTGCACGAACGTGGTGGTATGGCTGCGGGGATTCTAGCCCAGGAACACGGTGACAGATTTTGTCCTGTTGCGTATCTTTCCAAATCTTTAAACAACGTAGCACAAGGGTTGCTCTTATGCTTGCGTGCTGTGGCTCTGATCATCCGGGATGCTGAGAATATGGTGCTGTCACATCCTTTGATACTGAACACCTCACATCAGGTAACAGCTATTTTACATAACCTCAACACACCTCAAGATATGACAGCACGACGTAGATCTGGTTATGAAATCATGCTCTTGGCAACAGAAAACCTAACCATTAAGCCGTCATCTCAGCCGCATTCAGTTGTAATAGCGCTGCGTGATCTGTTAGACTTTATTGACTTAGATGGTTTTGACGACGCACACGATTGCCTTAAACACATTGAACAAGAGACCTCTTGTAGGACCAATCTTTTAGATATGGACCTGAAAGGGGCGCTGTCGAGCTTGTCATGAAGTAGGACGTGGTGTTAGGGGGCTCCGGTGGTTTGTTGTTATAATTGTTATCATTTTGAGCTTTTCACTTTTATTTTTGCTCTCAATCCCTCTGTTTACCCTTGTTGTTTGTGTATTTGACTCTAGAGTTAATTATGATATCTGGTAAAACTACTAAGACCCATAGCACAACTCAGTCGCAGCTGCGGCCTGGTGCAACAGTTGCGGCCTCGCCTTCTCGTGATTCACCTCCGAATGAAGGGCCCATTGTTCCACAGGCAGCTTCTAAGGCTGATATTGACTCAATAAAGTCAGAGCTGCTGTCCTCTCTGAGGTCCGAAATCACAGAGGTTTTTAAGGCAGAGCTACGTGCATTGGAACGTACATTTCGAAACGATTCACTGACAATAAAGTCGGAGCTGCAGGCGGTAAAGGCGCAGTTGACCAACGATAAAGCTGCGAATGAGGCGGCGGTGCACAAACTGAAGGGCACTGTGGTTGAAATGGAGCCCTCACTTTCTGTGTGCACCAATGATATCGCTGTAATGCAACGTGACATACGTCTTCGAGTTAAATAAGATGGAGACCAAATGCGAAAATCTGGAAGCTAGATCACGGCGCGATAATATCCGGATAATCGGTGTTCCTAAAGGTTCCAATAGCTCCACTACCACAAGTGTTGCCGCTCTGTTGAGGGAGGCACTGAGTCTGGAGAAGGAGCCGGTTCTGGACAGGTCACATCCCACTCTACAGTCCGTACCAAAGCCTGGTGAATGACCGCAAGCCATTGTGGCCAGATTTCACTATCACAGCGAATGTATTGATGTCTTACCAGAGAACTGCAGCGAATTCAGCTTAAGTGCCTGAACCTTTCTATGTTTCCAGAACATACGGTAAAAACAGCTTCGTGGCATTGAAGGCGTGCGGTACGGGTTGTTTTATTCAGCGTATTACGTATTACACACAATGGTGTGGGGAAAGATTTTCTTTCACCTGATGAAGCCAGCAAGTATATACAAAAATCCGAATGTCTAAAGTATGAACATATTTTTTGTCGCTGTTGGACGCGATGTTTAGATATATTCAAGATATTTAAAATATATAAACTAGATATAGTTGCGCATAATGTACCTTGTATTAAATCTGCTGGAGCCTTCTCTTTGCTTAGGATAGGCTTGTTTTCCTTGTTGTTAGCACATTTATTTGTGTGGGTTAGGTTTCTTTTTTGATAGTTCTTGTTGCTGTCCCCTAGGGTTACTGTTAGAATGGGAGCTCTACTTGTGTGTTGGGTATGTGTTTGTGTTTGAGTGTCGGATGCACGCTTCACAGGTCCTGTTTTTATTTATTTTTTTTGTGTGTAGTTGTTTTTGGATGAATGGCTGACATTAATACTGACCCACGTTTAGCTGGCAGTGGTACACCTGTCCGGTTCCTTAGCTGGAATATTAGGGGTATGGGTAATTCTATTAAACGGTCTATAGGGTTTTTGGATCGTTCTAGTTCTCGTGCTGTATGCCAATCAACAATGTCTAAATCATTCTAAGATTTCATGTCACAAAATGGCTTGGTAGACCCATGAAGAGGTCACAATCCCGGGATCGAAAAATTCTAATTTTTCTCCCCGGTGCGTCATTCATATTCCAAAATGTATAATTTTTTTATTGATTGCCATCCTAAAAAGGAAAAATGGAGAATTTCTGTTTACATTTTTGTTTTTGTGATTGTTGATTTTTCAATAAAAAGAATTGAAAAAAAAAAAAAGATAAGGACCTCTAAGAGGGGGATTGCTTATATCCAGATAGATCGTATTAAAACCCTGTGTATGTGTATTTATGTGGATATGCGGTTGTAAGATTACCTGATGAAATAGTTGAAGCTAATCCATTACCATACAAAACTGCACAATCTGCAGAGTTGTTCGCACTTACAAGAGCTCTCAAGACAACGACCATTGTTCCCTTGCCGAAGAAGTCTTCTGTCTCCTGCCTCAATGACTATCGTCCCGTCGCGCTCACACCCATCGTGATGAAGTGCTTCGAGAGGCTCGTCATGAGGCACATTAAGACACAGCTTCCACCCTCCCTGGACCCCATGCAGTTTGCGTATCGTCCAAACCGTTCCACAGACGATGCTATCTCCACAAACCTTTATCTGGCCCTCACCCACCTGGATAACAAGGACTCTTATGTGCGAATGCTGTTCATTGACTTCAGCTCAGCATTCAACACAATCACTCCTCAGCACCTGATCGAGAAGTTGAACCTTCTGGGCCTGAACACCTCCCTCTGTAACTGGATCCTGGTCTTCCTGACTGAGAGACCTCAGTCAGTCAGGATCGGGAACAGCATCTCCAGCACCACCACACTGAGCACTGGGGCCCAACAGGGCTGTGTGCTCAGCCCACTGCTGTTCACTCTGCTGACTTACGACTGTGTAGCAATGCACAGCTCGAACCACATCATCAAGTTCGCTGATGACACGACCGTGGTGGGTCTAATCAGCAAGAACGACGAGTCAGCATACAGAGAGGAGGTGCAGCGGCTAACTGCCTGGTGTGGAGCAAACAACCTGTCTCTGAACTTGGACAAAACGAAAGAGATGGTTGTGGACTTCAGGAGAGCACAGAGCGACCAATCTCCACTGATTATTGATGGATCCTCTGTGGAGATCATCAAGAGCACCAAATTCCTTGGTGTTCATCTGGCGGACAACCTCACCTGGTCACTTAACACCAGCTTCATCACCAAGAAAGCCCAGCAGCGTCTCTACTTCCTGAGAAGGCTGAGGAAAGCCCATCTCCCTCCCCCCATCCTGTCCATGTTCTACAGAGGGACCATTGAGAGCATCCTGAGCATCACTGCCTGGTTTGGGAACTGCACCGTCTCGGACCGCAAGTCCCTACAGAGGATAGTGAGAACAGCTGAGAAGATCATCGGAATCTCTCTCCCCTCTATCATGGACATTTACACTACACGCTGCATCCGCAAAGCACACAGCATTGTGGACGATCACACACACCCCTCACACACACTTTTTACACTTCTACCATCAGGAAAACAGTTCCGAAGCATTCAGACCGCCACAACAAGACTGTGCAACAGTTTCTTCCCACAAGCCATCAGGCTTCTCAACACACAGAACTGAAACGGAACTCTCTCACACACACAAACACACTCACTCAAATGTGTGTAACAAACTGAAAACATTTTTCCTGGACTTAACACCCAACACACACTCATCACTCATCTCAATCCATTCCACCACCATTCATTATTCATTATTTATTATTTATTATTCTCGACTGTACCACTCTCAACTGCTGTTTTTGCACACTTATCATTTTTACTGTATCATTTTTACTGTATTATACTGTTTACATGCTGTTTTTGCACCTTCGACTGCTGCTGTATTTTTTTGCACTACACTGTTTATAGTCACTTCTGGAATATAGTCTATATTTTGTATAGTTTTTACAGTTTTCTTGTACAGTACTGTATAATCTAGTATACAGTAGGTTTACTGGTCGGCGTTATATAGGGTTTTATGTCTTGTCTTGTGTCGTCTGTCTGCACTGTCTGTCTGCACTGTTTGCACCAGGTTGCACTCGATGCACTTTATGTAACTTGTGTTTTAGCTTAATGTTGTTTTGTCTGTTTGTTGTTTAGTGTAGCACCAGGGTTCTGGAGTACCGTTGTTTTAATTTTCATGTGTACTGTGTACCACTGTGTATAGTAGAAATGACAATAAAAGCCTCTTGACTTGACTTGACTTGAGCATGTCAGTTGTCTGAAGGTCAAGTAGTGACTATATACACTGATTCTAAATATGCCTATGATGTTGTGCATGATTTTGCCTAAACACGGAAGCAAAAACACTTTAAAACAGCTGATGTAAAGCCAATAGCACATTTTAATCTCATAGGCAATCTCTTAAATGCTGTTCTACTCCCTGCCAAAGTGGCCATAGTTAAGGTTAAAGGACATGCGCAGGTGATTCAGAGGAAAGTCGAGGAAACACGTTAGCGGATAAAGTAGCTAAGGATGCAACAAAACAATTAGTAGATTTAGCCACAGTACATACAAATCCTGAGATCCCGATGATAACACATATCTCCAATACACTGGATATTGACCAAAAAATACTTCAGAGTCAGCTTACTGAGAAGGACATAAAGTATTGGACTTCTACACAATGTAAATCAGATTCTGCTTGTATGATTAGAGGTGTAGATAGAAAAATGGCTCTGCCTAAACTAGCTTTAATAGTGTTAGTGAAGCATTACCATGGGATGTAACACATTAGCAAAGCTAAAGTCACACAGACAAAAAACCCATCATACTGTATTGCTGATGTAGCTAAAACAACGAATCTAGTGTTAGATTCATGTTTGACTTGGGCCAAAACTAACATACATTGACCTGTACGACATGATGCGCTTACTTTTCCTGAGCAACCGTTCCAACACCTACAGATAGATTTCAAACATATACCACCTGTAGGATATTTGAGATACCTGTTGGTTATAGTTGACAGAGTCAGTCAGAAGCATTTGCATGTGTGACAGAGAACAGTTGTAAAAATATAAACGAAAGAGATCATCTCTAGGTTTGGTATTCCTAGTGTGATTGAAAATAATAATGGCAAACCTTTTGCTTTTAAAGTAACACAACTTTTGGCTAAAAGTTTAGCAATTAATTGCCATTTTAATATTTCCTATCACCCACAGTCAGCTGGAGTGGTAAGAGAGAACGAACAAAACCATTAAATAGCATGTTACTAAAACCTGCATTGAAACAGGCAGAAATTGGACTGTTGTTCTCCCGGCAGTACTCACATAAATGAGAATGACCCCATCTTCAACTACTAAACTGTCACCTTTTAAATTCTAATGGGCCGGCTTTTCTCGACCCCATGGGTCAGGCGACACACTGGCATTTCTTCCTTAGGTAACCTGGATGTAAAGGTGGATGACTACGTGTCTGCCCTGGTTAAAAAAATTAATTCTATTTGTGCTGATGTCTCACTAACTCTTTCTCTGCCCACAAAAAACCCAACACACCATTTTGTGCCTAATCAGCATGTCTTTATACGAAGTCTGAAGCCTACCAAGGTCGGTGAGCCAAAGAATCGGGGTCCAGCGACTGTTCTAGCTGTAACCAGACCTGGAGATCTCATTATCAGCCACAGTGGATACACGCAAGCAGGATCAAAACAGCACGCCTTTAATCTCTGCACTTCTTAGTCTGTTGGCCTAAGAAGCCTGCCTAACTGAGTAATCAGGGCTGAAATATTTGAAATAAAAGATCCTTTATAGTAGAAAGGGGGGGTGAAGATCTGATGCACGCAACTGTTTTGTTTAGCTTACCCTGATACCTGTTCTAGGTCTAAATTCTATAACAATATGTGCATGTTGTAATTACTTTAGAAATGTTCCTTATTCTCTTTGAACACATCATTCAGAGAAAAGAAACTGCTACATATACCTGATATTACTGCTTATAGACATATTGAACAAGCACTGAGGCAACAATTGTATCATAATGTCTTGGAGAACGTGAAATAACTGCTGACAAAGTTTTTTGTTCAAAGAACATCCTATTTTATTGGTGTGTGATGCTAAACCATAAATGATTTAAAGTGGCCATTGTTAGTGTTAAGATGGTTCTTATTTACATTTGCAGCATTTAGCAGAAGACCTTATCCAGAACGACGTACAAAAGTGCTTTGAGTCTCTAGCAATGAATAAATCTACACTGGTACACAAGATTACAAACTTAACACTCACACATTTCCCACAGTGGTTCACACACATTCTGTTGTCTGTTCAGTGTCTATAGAGTATTTATGTTTATGTTAGTATATAAGGTATACAGGGTGTCTTTATCTGGGCTCAAATATCTCCAGCTAGTATGTCTTCTTATCCAAAGAGGAAACAGCTTTAGGTCTGGTTTTCTTTCCAATGTGTACTTATATACTTGTCTGTTGCATGCAATAAACCGAAGAAGAACTCCATTCTGTGTGCTGATAAAAATCTAACAAAAGTGTTTTTAAAAAATGCAAAACATTTTATGACAAACAATAGTTTGAAACAAATATGACTTTATTTTTTTTTTAAATATAGTTTTTATTAAAATATTACATTTCATACACTTCATAACCATAATTATAATATAATATTCTTTTTTTTTGCATTATTTTATAAAAAACTATTAAAAAGTGCAATACGTAAACAAAAAAATTTCACGTCACAAACCATGGTTTGACAAAATTGTGACTTTTTACATAAATATGCAATTAATTAGTAAAATATAACTTTTTATATATAGAAGCAAATTTTAATGGAAAACTGTTGAAAAAAGTGCAGTCAGTGAATGAAAAAGTTTTCATATTAAACATGCTTGGCAAGAATATCACTTTTTTCATATAAATATGAAATAAATTGGTCAAATATAAATGTTTATATATAAAGGAATAATTTAATTAATAAAAATCAAGTTTTTTAAATGTAGTGATAAAAATATCACATTTCATATCATCATTAACCAAAAATAACATCAAAAGTGCAAATTGTTTTGCAAAAAGTGATATGATAACATAGGATTGTCTTTATGAAAGTATGAATTTTCATATTCAGATGCATATTTTCATGGAAAACCATTGAAAAAGTGCAATAAGTGACCAAAAATTTTTTCATGCTATCCATGTTTGGCAAAAATATGACTTTAATATGTTTTAATATAAATATGAAATAAATTGGTAAAATATGAATTTTTATGTACAAAGGAACAATTTAATGAAAAACTGTTGAAAAAAGTAAAATAATTTAATAATGAAAAATATGACCATATTATAGCATCATTTATCTAAAAACCATTAAAGTGCAAAAATTCTACGCAAAATGTGATATGACAAACAATGGTGCGAAAATAATGACTTTTTAAAATAAAAAATAGATTGTTTTTATTAAAATATATAATTTCCTATTCATAATCATAATTTCATTAAACCACGTTAACCTTTAACATAAAAATGAAGTAATTTTGAAATTATAAGTCATTTGATCATTTAAAACCTTGAAAAAAGTGCCATAAGTGAATCAAAAACAAAAATGTGACCATGCAAATCATGTTTTGACAAAAAAGATGACATTTTCATTAAAAATGTGATAGTTAAAATGAAAATATAAATTTTACATAAAAACTCATGGTTTGAGCGCAAAAATACCTTTTTTAAATAAAACTATCATTCGGCTTCTCCCGCTAGGGGTCGCCACAGCGGATCCTCCGCACGTTTGATATAAAATTAATTGCCAAAATATTAATTTTCATAGTCATCAGAATAATTCCATAAAAAATTTTTAAAAATTGCAAAAAGTTTTTACAAGTTATTGTGAAAATATTCATATTCATAATTGTATAATGTTAAAAGTGCAATGTGAATGAATAAGATTTCATGAAATACCATGTTTTGACACAAATATGGCTTTTCTCATATAAATACGAAATTAATTGGTAAAATATTAATTTTCATATTGAAAGGAATAATTTCATGAAAAACATGCAAAAATGTAATTAAAAAAACGTGATCTGACAAATCAAGTTGTTACAAGATAATGTGAAATTATGAGTTTTCATATTTATCAGCATCATTTAAATAAATCTGTTGAGAGTGCAAAAATTCAATGCAAAGTATGATGTCACTTAATAGTTTGAAAAAAAAAGAATATGATGCATAAAATATGTATTGTTTTTATTAAAATATAAAATTTCATATTCATAATTTCATTAAAAAAATCAGTTAACCTTTATCATAAAATATTGATATTGTAAAATATAAATTATATGGTTATGGAAAACTTTTGAAATGGCACTTTTTCAAAAGTTTTCCATGAACATATAATTTATATTATATTATAATATTATATTATATTATTTATATAAGATGTTTATATGTGCCTTTATAAAGCAAGTTTTTATAAAATATCAAATTATTTAAAAAATTACATATATTCATACCCATAATTTCATAAAAAAATTGTTGACCTTTTTATACAAATATTATTCTGAAATCAATTTTCATATTTATAAGTATCATTTAACTAAAAACTAATAAAATTGCACAATTTCAACGCAAAACGTGATAAATAATGGAATAGAAAAAATTAATTTGTTTATTTACAAAATTTATTGTTTTTAGTAAAATATAACATTTCATTATTATTCTTATAATTTCATAAACATTTTTTATCTTTTAATAAAAAATCTGATTTATTGTAAAAATATGAATTTTCATAAACATTTGCATAATTTCATTAAAAACTATTTAAAAAGTGCAATAAGTGCACGAAAAGGTGACATGACAAAATAGTTTTAGACAGCAATATGACGTTTTTTTATAAAAAATAGTCATTGTAAAAATATGAATATTCATATTCATAAGCACAATTAAATGGAAACATGTTAAAAAAGTGCAAACCGTGAACGAAAAACTTTTACATGACAAAACATGGTTTGACAAAAATATGACTTTTTACATAACGCAATATGATAATTATGGAAATATGACTTTTCATATTCAGAAAGCATATGTTCATGGAAAACCCTTTAAAAATTGCCATTAGGAAGCAAAAAAAACATAAAAGTGACCATACAAATCATATTTTGACAAACATTTTATTTTTATTGAAAATGTAATAGTTATTTTAAAAATATGAATTTTCATATTTATAAGCATCATTTAAAGAAAAAACACTAAAAAGATGCAATTATGCAAACAAAATAACCTATTAAAACCATTGTCTGAGAAAAATATAAAAAGAAAATACATATAAAATTAATTTGGAAATAAGAAATTCTAATATTCATCAGAATTATTTCATGAAAAAATATGACTAAATATGAAAAAATATGACTATTTTCATATAAATATAAAATAAATTGGTAAAATATGAATTTCTATTTACAAAGAAATAATTTTATGAAAAACTGTTTAAAAAATGTGAATTATTCAATAAAATAACGTGATATGACAAATAAAGTTTGTAACATTTATTGAAAAAAATAACTTTTCATTAGCATCATTAAACGTGCAAAAATTAAAAGCAAAGCGTAATATGACAAACAATGGTTTCAAAATGACTTTTTTTTATAAAAGATGTAAAGTTTTTAATAAAATATATAATTTCCAATTCATAATTATAATTTCATTTTTTAAAAAACACGTTAACCTTTACCATAAAAATATAAATAATTGTGAAAATATGAATCATAGGATCAATCTAAAACCTTTAAAAAAGTCAATGAAAAACAAAAAAGTAACAATGCTAATAATGTTTTGAGTAAAATAAAACTATCATAAAAAATGTAATATTGTAAAAAATATAAATTTCCATATTTATAAGCATCATTTAATAGAAAACAGTTAAAAAGGTTTTTTTTTTAATAAAAATATTAAATTAATTGGTAAAATATACATTTTCATAGTAATCATTTCATGCAAAACTGCATACTGCAACTGAATAATGTGATATGACAAATCTAATTTTTACAAGTAATTGTAAAAAATGTGACTTTTCATATTCTTAAGCATCATCAACTAAAAAGGTTAAAAGTTAATCAATTCGCAATTCAAAACGTGGTGACAAACAATGGTTTGAAAAAAGTATTTTATTATGAAAAAAATATTATAAAAATATTACATTTCATGTTCATAATCATAATTTCAAAAAAAAAAATATGTTAACCTTTATCATAAAAAATTTGTTCTTTTGAAACTATGAATTTTCCGATTTAAAGGCATGATTTATTGTCAAAAACGTTAAAAAATGCAAGACATAAACGATAAACGTTACATGACAAATGGTGGTTTAAAAACAATGTAATTTTTTTTATAAGAATATGATTTTTTGGTGGGTTCATATTCATAAGCACATTGTTTTGTAACATATTGTTACAAAACAATACGGTATTTTCATCAAATGCGCATGTGCGTGAAATGAATATACCGCAGGGGTGGGCAATTCATTTTTACAAGGGGACAAATGAGAAACCTGAATTGTGTCAGAGGGCCACACCAACGATAATATTTTAGGGATGCACCGAAATGAAAATTTAATTAAAAAGTCAATGAAATCCATAATTTTTTGTGTTATGCCTTTTGCCTTCGCAAATCGCTCTCCGCACACCGCAGTCATGTTGCTCTTATCCAAATAACCGTGTGCTGCTGCGCTTTTTTATTGCGTTATTACAATTGTGTTTCTGCCATGTTG
>MU551576.1:2187792-2251609 GCA_024362625.1 Silurus asotus | reverse complement strand
TGTGTGTGTGTGTGTGTTGTGCTTTACTTACGAATGCTGACGGCGCTTTAACTGAAGTTTGAACTTAAGATGAAGTGGGTTTTTCTTCCACAGCTGGATCTTGAGCTGGTTTCCCTTCCACAGCTGGAACTTGAGCTTGTTTCTCTTCCACACCTGGAACTTTAACTGGAGCTGGTTTCCCCACCACATCTGGAGCTTGAGCTGGAGCTGGTTGCCGGTGGAACTGAGTGTGGTGGTTCCCTTCAGCCTTGCGCTCCTTACAGGACTTAGTGTTTGATGGAGCTGTTACACAACAGAGACACTGCTGTTAGTTTTCATGCCTATGCCACCAAAATTACCCCTATTGTGAATGAAATATGTCCCATATGTCCAAACCCACCCTTTATATCAATAGCTTACACTTTATGGCCGTTGAAGAGTTTGCCGTCAGGTCTCTCCTTTGCCACATTTAACGCCTCTGGAGACTCAAACTGCACGTAGGCATACCCTTTTGTTTCAAGTGACAACCTTCAGGAGAGACACGTCATGCCAACAAACAATTTATATCAAAACAGAACTAATACAGGACTTTAGTATAATAGCTGAATACAGGACATTCCCAGAAACCGAAAAGAGGTCAAAAAGGGCCATGCAGTCAATCGTCGTCATGTCCAAGATTCTGATGAACAAGTTCCCAACGCCGCTGTTTCTCAAGGTGGAATCCCTCTGAGACCACATGACTCTCATTGGCCACCCTATTAGGAGCTTACAATTAAGAGTTGCCAATCCTCGCTCAGTGTTTTGTGGCAGTATTGTGGTTCTACCATCAGTTGTGTGTTTATGTGACAAGAACTGGGAAACCTTCTATATTTGAGCCACTGGATTATTGAGACGCACACTGTTTTATTTGAGAGGAGTCCTAGAAAATGACCTCCAGATGACCCCAGGATATTTAAAATAAAGATGTAAATATCAGACTTTACTAAAGGGTTTATGTATCAGACAGTAGCGGGGATGCTCTTGTGGTGGAGAACTCAATAACTCTATAGAATAGAACATGGATATGCAAATTGAGGCACAACATTAGTTGGGTTATTCAGTAACCGGGCACAGTGTCACATGGTTCTACATCATCTCCATTCTACATGAACATACAGCTAGTAATCTCGCCTGCAATACTGATGTCCTCTAACACTTTTTGCTTCAACTATGAAGAAAATAACTGATTACTTGTTGATTTAGTTCATGAATTTATAAGGAATTTGTCCCACTAGATTACACTGACACAGGCAGTAAAATACATGAAAAGCACTGGTTCGGCTCAGCATAAAGAGCCATCATGGGACAAAACACTTGGCCTTGCTGTGACCATCACCATAATCAGTTTGGGGGCATCAGGAAAGTCTGCAGGAAAAAAAAAAAAAATGTTACCACAGACTGAAAATACACTGTTTAGATCAAATATGTCATCAAAAACAAGACACAATTGTCTTCTCTCTCTGTATGTTTCTTACTTTATTGTAGAAAACTCTTAGTGAGGAACATCTCTTTTACTCCATTACAGGTCTGCACATGCAACAACTGCACTGTAACATAATCACTTCTACGTGAGTTCTTCTACAGCTTACCGGTAAGTGTGCCATTACTGCCACCTAGCGGATAATTTACAAATACACTCTCCAATACACTCATCATGACAGGTAGGTTCACATCTGTATTGTATTGTATTGTATGCTCAAAGAAAAAACAAACAAATAACACACAGAAAAAAAGGGGAAAAAGAAAATGACTAAATTGGATTACATAGAACATTGTAAAAATTTAAAGCAGAAGTTAGAAAAAGAAAAACACGGGACAGAACTCACTCTTTCTAGTGTGTTAAAACAAATCCAGACCTGGATGGTTGCCCAACAAGGAGAGTTCGAGACCCCCAGCATCAGCATCAGGCACAGTGAGGTCAACAGACAGCCCAAGCTACAGCCCCGGCACTTGGAGACTCACCGCAGTTGTCACCGCCGCTGTATGCTGATGCACCATGTTTGTATTCAGATCTAACAGCATTTGCAAACTTCTTTTCTTTCTTGCATTGAAAAATCACTTACACCCTGTTTGCTCTCTAATCAGACTGACAACATAAATGAGGTTGGAATGAACACAGAAGTGCAGTCGAAGTAGATTCTTAGTAAAACTCACAAGCATGCATGAGGTTGTTCATGGTAAGATGTTTAGCTGTGCATAGATCACTTTCTAAATGTATGAGAGATCAGTGGAAAGATTTGGGAAAAAGAATGTAAGGAAACAACACGCTGGAAACGGAACCTCAGACCCCACTGTAATGTACAACACAGACACACTGTAAGACATTAAATTAGTTCACATTTATTAACAACAGCCCGACTTCCCAAGCCATGGCATAATGACACTAGACCAGGGGTGGGCAATTAACTTTTACAAGGTGCCACATGAGTAACCTGAATTGTGTTAGATGGCCACACCAACGATAATATTTTAGGGATGCACCGAAATAAAAATTCTTGGCCGAAACCAAAAAACAAAGATGAGAAAACCATGGGCAAAACCGAAACACCGAAAGAAAAGATTATGTCAATTATTAGAACCATTGCATTTATGGCTATGAGTGTGTACTAACCTCACTAAAATCAATGCATTGCAATTCAAGGAATAAATCAATTACAAAGGTGTTTTATTCATTATTATAAATTGGTTATTTATTTGTTACCATTCATACTATTCACAGACAGGCAGCGGTCAATTAGTATTAGCAACGGTCTGTTAAACGAAAATAATTGACCACTGAATAGTTGGAAGCCCATTCAAGTGAATGGAACGTTCTAATCTACAGCATTAAGAAAAGCCGTGTAATAAATAATAATATTATATTATAAAAATAATTATTTCCGGGATCTACAGGGAATGTTTAAAAGATCAACCCGTCGATAAACTGGCAACCACTGATCTAAGGCAATGAATTCCATAATTTTTTGTGTTATGCCTTATGCCTTGGCACCATCACTGGAAAACTTTCCTGCCTTTACAAAAACGTCCTCTACAGACGGAGTACGCATGCTCGGATTGACTTTACTTTTCTGCACCGCGTTCTTCTCTTATTTAAAATGGCAATCGGGATGTTTGGATTTCAGGTGATAAATTAAACCCGACTTGGAGAAACTCTTTGCAGATACACCCCATCCTGAAGTTTCAGCATTGCATGTTTTGCAAATCGCTATTCGCACACCGCAGACATGTTGGCTCTTATCCAGATAACCGTGTGCTGCCTGCACTTTTTTATTGCATCATTACAATTGTGTTTCTACCGTGTTGTTTTGGTGATTTAGGTATTTCGGACGAAAATGTTCGGTGGCCGAATTTTCGGTGCATCCCTGTAATTTATGATTGGCCTCACGCGGGCCGGGATAGGGACGTACAAAGGGCCGGATGTGGCCTGCGGGCCATAGTTTGCCCAGGTCTGCACTAGACTCTGTCTCCAAATAATTATAGAGGATTCTCACATACACAAAGCTTCTGTGTCTAAACTGCAATTTGTACAACAGGTAAAATTCTTGGGGCATCTGATATCAGAACAATGTATAAATTAGTACCAAGGAACAGCTCATGTATTTCCTAGGAATGTGACTGCAGGAATTTTCAAGACTGGAAACTTCCCTTGGAAAATATCAGGAATATTTAGGTATTAACAGGAATGAATAGAAATAAAGTTGAAAGTTACAAAATTGCAAGTTATGCTATGACAGGGAACTTAAATGTAGTTAAAAAAATAATCAACCAGATTTAATGCAGTTTAAGTTGAATTTCTACCTGCACATTCATCAATCACATGCACACAGCACACTTACTGCAGGGCTCCTGAGGCCGTACCCCTACATGCACTGTGTTTTCTTCATGTAAAAAATGTAAAAAGTGATTCTTTAAAAAAGGTTAAAAACCACAGCCTTATTGATAATAAAAGACCAATATTTAGGATCGCAGGTCTACATTCCTTATTATTATAATAAACAGGAATAATACAGAACAGTTCATCATACAGGAAGTCACTTACAGTTAATCAAGTACAGTAACAAAGTTCA
Organism: Silurus asotus; assembly: GCA_024362625.1. Taxonomy (NCBI): domain Eukaryota; kingdom Metazoa; phylum Chordata; class Actinopteri; order Siluriformes; family Siluridae; genus Silurus; species Silurus asotus. The sequence goes on along the minus strand of MU551576.1, from coordinate 2,247,524 downwards.
TTTACTCAAACACTTTACATCACTGCATTTAACTTGTCCTTTGCAGTGGGGTACCAATATACACACATACACACACACACTTGTGACCTACACCGACTATTCAGCTGAACACTGATACACAAATGAGCACACAGTATTAAACTGTGCTTTTCAGTGGACTACTGTTACCCCCACACACACACGTGCTCAGCTCTGCTCGGTGTCTCTTTTTTTTTTTTCTCCTCATCACCAATTACTAAAACAGAGCACACTGGTACGACCCATCAGCCACAGATCTGCTTCTCACCGCTCGTTCCCCCCAGGCTCCACCCTCTATTCACCAACCGTCGCTCGTGCACGCACCTGCTGCTCCATCCAGCAGTAGTGTTCAGGTGTTGTGAGGTGAATCCAGTGTTAACCCTGTCAGAATGACTGCTGAAAGCTCAACGAATTTCTTGTGCCAATCCATGCGCTCAATTATGAAGTACAGATGTTTTAGTGAACCAGGTTTTGCCCCACATTTGTCAGCTATATTGCTTTCAGAGCTTCAAATGAACAAAGCGGGTGGCAAAAGTAATCTCAAGGGCAAGGAAGCTGGTAAAATAATCTGGAATGCTGGAAAGGCAGAATAATCCTGTGGCACGGGGTAAGTGAAGTGCCAACAGCGGACACAGCGGGGCTTGAGGCGAACTGCTACGGGCTACAATGCATTGAAGGTCAGGAAAGGCTAAACAAAGCGTGGAGCAAGCCACCAGGTGGCTGCCCCAAGCACTTTCCCGCCGATGTGATGAGGCGGAGCGACGCCCTTTGTGGAGGTCTGAGGCGAAGCGACGCCCTCTGCGGAGGTCTTAGGCGGAGCGACGCCCTCTGCGGAGGTCTGAACCACATTGTCAGAAAAACCTGGGGGTGGAACAACGTCAGCAGACAGGATTGTGACCTCGGCGGGACCCTGGAGCTAAGCGGCGACCTCGGCGGGACCCTGGAGCTGCTTGGGGGCATGCTCGGCAGGGCAGAAGAGCTGGGAGACGTTTCCAGTCAGGCTGAAGGGCTTAGGTTGGGGGGCCGGAGAGACAGCCGTTTCAGGAGGTCATTTAACCCTCTGGAGTCTGAGGGTGTTTTTGACCCCTTGAGAGATTTTGACGTGCTCTTACATTTGGTTCTTTTTAGTTGCTTTTAAAAGATATTATTGACAAAAGACTTATTACACTGTATTCAGCACAAACTGGGCTACCATAATATGTAAACAACTTATATGTGTTGGTTTGTATTTTTGACAAAATAAGGTTTATGCGTGGTTTTTAAAAAAGCAAAAATAAAACCTCACTTAAATAAGGCCACAAAACCGATATTAAACATGTTTCCCCAAGCCTTTTTTATTTTTAATCATGTGAAAATCATCCTGCCTGCTCATTCACCTTAAACAATAATTTGATTTAAAATTAAAAAAAAAAACTTTCTACTTTGAAAGGCCATATGCGAAGAGGCGTCGGCATGCTGTGACTGACAGCTTCGTAGACAATGGGTCGCATGATGAGCTGTCGATTACATAATGAGCTGCGGATCACTGAGCCAGGATTACAGTGAGAAGTTCAGTACTACAACAAGGAATGTGTTTCCTTTGTGTTTATTAAAAATACACATTAGCAAGGACAGCATTAAAAAGGGAATTGTGTAACAATAAAACAATACAGTACAGTATGTATAAAAAATAAAGAGTGCAACAAAAACTAACACAATACACTACAGTAGGGTTCTGCAAATCCTAGCCTGTAGGGCTACAATAGGTTCAGGTTCACGTGCGGGCAGGAATCGTAGAGTCTGTGGAACTGTGTCATTATCTGTCTAATCCTTCCATCACATGGTGGACTGTGTGTGCTGCCTTTGCCCTTTTGGGAGCAGGTGCTTGATCACATCTGTTTATGAAACACACACACGAACATCACAAATTGTGTCATTGGTGAAGTTGTTTGAATATGTCATACAATGCAATAATGATTCAAACTAAATATAATTTAAGAAAATACAAAAGGTGTACTTACTCAGGATGATCCTCGGTCGAACTCAAAATAGAGGGACGCCTGCAAGGCCTGGTGTGAGTTTCCAGTGAAGGCAAGAGTGATGCAGCCACATTTCTAAAAATAATCAAACAATATATTTTAGGATGATGAATAAACTTGAACAAAATATATTTGTTAGCATGCATTGTACAGCCTATAGGCCTATTTGTTGATGGGCAATAGGACAGATAAATGTTTGTTGATGGGCCATAGACCATAATGCATCTCAGACATTTACACCATCACCATTTACAGCTAAGCAAATAATTTTGTCATTGATAAAGTTGTTTGCATATGTCATACAATGCAATAATGATTCAAACTAAATATAATTAAGGAAAATATAAAATATGTACTTACTCAGGATGATTCTCGGTCGAACTCAAAATGGAGCGACACCTGCTGGCCTGGTGTGAGTTTCCAGTGAAGGCAGGGGTAATGCAGCCACACTCCTAAAAATAATCAAACAATTTATTTTTTCAGTATTTTTGATAAATATATTTGACAAATATAGTATTCTTGAACAATATATATTTGTTAGCATGCATTTTACATATAGCATTTACACCTCAGCATTCGGGAACATCTCTGCTAGCTAACACTACATAACAGCCTTTCAGGATGATCAGTGACACCAACCAAAACTGAACTGAGGCTAAAATATAACTTTATATAACGTCAACAATATTTAGGGCATACAATCACAAACAGTTAATGTTAAAAATTAGCAGATATTGGTGTATATTTGTTGTAACATTAAAATGCAATGCTGACAAAAGCTAGGCAGAGATGTCTACAAACAATATGAGATTATATGATCAGAATGTAAGACTAAATTACTTACTCATTATAGCAACTTGCTGGAAAGTCCTCTCTCTTCAAAATGCAAACGCTCCTTGACAGAATCGCAATCTTCTTCAGATGAAAAGGTAAATTCTCTGCCATTGTTTTATGCCACTGTCCGTGGGGTGTGTGTGTGACTCAACGTGTGAACTGCTTTACCTGTGAATAGCGGGGGGGCGTGTCCGCTCGCAGTTCATTATCAGATAATGAGCTGCGGTGGAAAATCTGTGCTTATACTTGGATTTACATGATTTACATTCATTGAAAACATATGTTTTTTTATTTCACCAACTTATTCTAAAACTACACACTTTAAGCTGTCTATAGATATATTTTTTATTTCCGTGTGTCAGCTATTGGCCGAGTTTCAGCGCTTTTTGATGACGCGTTTCTAAACAAAGTTTACGCAGACAAAGGCGACAGATGGCGCACCCTGACTATTTTATTCATTTAAAAAAAATACAAAGTTTTGTTTATGTAGTGAGCATACACAAATGAAAGTAGACCCTTTACAGATTTAAATGATGTATTACTTTAACATTTTTGATCAAATATGACCGAGCAGTTTAAGCTCTTTTTGATGGCATCTGAAAAAAAAGCACGTTTGGGCGCCGGAGGCAATTCAGACTCCAGAGGGTTAATAGCAATTGTTTTGCCACTGATTGTTCGTGACGCACCCGGAAATACTCATCTCTCTGCTGAGGGCTGAGCTTTAGAATCTCCATCGTCTTGGAAGGGTCCCTGAATCGTTGGTCTACAGTGGAGCTAGCCCAACGCTTCAGTGCATCTGCTGGGTCCATAAATTGGCCAGATTATTTTGTCAGGAGCACGGGTGCAACGGTAGGTGCAGAGTGACTGGATGGGAGGACCCAAATGCAGGATGCATACAAGGTTATGGGAAAAAAAACTGAGTTTAATATATATAGTATAGCAGAGGGCAATACAGGGAAGCAAAACCAAAAAAAACAAACAGTGCAAAAATCCATAAACTGGCAAACTAGGCAAAACAGGGCAGAGCAAAAAGACAAACCAAAAAAAAAACAGTCCAGAATCTTAACCAGGTAAATAGGCAGAGCAGAACAGGGATCAGGATCAGGAACCAGGGCAGGCAGGGTGGCAAGAGTAATCTCAAGGGCAAGAAAGCCGGTAAGATAATCTGGCCAGGAGCTAAAGACTTGATTGTCCTTATATACCGGGAGGCACGGGAAAAACGGCAAGATGGCCGCCGACCTGGAAGTGCTCACCGCGGAACCGGAAGTGCGCGCAGTGTGCCCAGGAGATCCTGACACTTACTGAAGTGTCCTGTCAGGAAGTCTATAGCATACAGACTTTTAATACATAGATGTAAACTGTAATAAACTGATAATGCTGTACAGATTATTTATCTAAAAATATCTATACATAAATAGAAATCTGATTTATTAATGTACAAAGTTTTAGAGATAAATCAACATTGTGATAATTGTGGCTTAGTCTGACGACAAAGAAAGTCGATTTGCGTAATGCATTTGATGACGGCTGGGGGACGTGCTGTGTGTTGTTTTTCCTCCATGATTCCAAAGTCTTCAGAGCTGCTTCAGGGTTGCTGGGTGCCAGATCACGAGTGGCATAGATGACAGAGCTGCACTTCCCATGGCATATCTGCACACAACATCCCATACAAAATTAGGACTTGCTGAAGCACAAAACTAAAAGTCTGAGAATAAAGATAAAGATCGATAAAAACATCATTATTTAATGCTTTAGAAATACTTTTTGAGAGTTGTTGTGTTACAAACAGATTTATGCTTTTTGCCAGAATTTGAAATGACATTGGCAGGTTCTCCTTAAGTCCTAGTTGACCAAGTTGCCCTTTTTAAGAAGGACAAAGACAAAGAGTGAAAAGCTGAAGAATCCAGAAAAAATGTCTGATGTTGCTCCGAAACAGGATTTACAGTAAACTTACCAAGTAGCCTGAAATCTGCTGCTACACAGATGTTTTGTAATGGTGTTTGCTCTGTTCTTGCTTGCATCAGCCAAGTGTTCAGTATCAGCCAAAGGTCCTTCCTAGTAAATAAAAAAGAGGAGAAATTGATATGTTGAGAGTCTTTGTGGTGGTTATGGAGCAGCTATTGTGGTTTTACAATCAATTATCAGTTTATACAAGAATGGGAACTTGCAATATTTCAAAGAACCACTAGAACTTTGACTCTTAATGAAAAAAGGCAGGAATAAGAACTAGGTCCTAAAAGTAATGACGCTTTACAATGTACTTGACACCACTGAGCTGGGGGCAGAGGACTGGGTCAGCCATGACTACAGCACCCCTTGAGAACAGAGAGTTAAGGATCCTGCTCAAGGGCCTAAGAGTGAAACTTGGTGATCCTGGGGCTTGAACCCCCGACCTTCCGATCAGTAATCCAGAGCCTTCACCACTGAGCTACCACTTCATTAAAAAAGACCCTCCCATGGTGAAATACTTACAGCTAAAGTTACAGAATTCTCTCTGACTGTCTGAGCACTGATCCTGAAAACTTCATTTATAAATGCAAAATAGAAATTTCCTCACAGAAACATCACAATATCAACAATTACCCAATTTTTCTCTGTGAGATCTTATTGTATTACAGATTAGATATAAAAATGCTACCTACATATCAACTTTACAATATGTTGATGTTTTCAGCATTCAGTACCGTATAATATCGGTAATGGTCCACGTCCAGCCCACTTTTGCACACAGAAGATCCAGGCTGAAGATGTAGTTCCAGGTAGCAGGGCAGAGATCATAACCATACCAGCTGTTCTTTAGGAACCTTCAGGGTGCTGGTAATCATATTGTAGATGTTTCCTGGAGGCACCTGGCAAAAAAACCCATCATTATTTAATACCCAGTGCGATAAAACACTGTTTAACTGACAGCATAGTTCAACATAAATGTACAAAGAATTTGTCCCACTAGATTACACTGATACTTGGAAATTAAAAGTAGATTAAGAAGGCAGTAAAATACATGAAAAGTCCAGTTGAAAAAAAATGATGACAGTTCTGGCCTGCCAGTAATAAACATTGACAATGAGAGGAACACTAAAGATCAACAACTTACCTCATCCCAGCACAGATAGTTGCTGAGCAAGTAAAATATATTTTCGATTGCTTTCAGGTTACTCACTATGTAAGTTGATCAGCATAAAGAACTTTCATGGGACAAAATACTTGGCCATGCTGTCACCATGACCATAATCACTTTGGGGGCTTCAAAAAAGTCTGCAAAACAATAGGATGTAAATACACTGTATAAAAAGAAATACATCGTTTAGATAAGGTCAACACACCCTTATGAAATTGCAGGTTTTTTTAAATATAGGATGGAAATAACAACATAAATAATATAAATATGCAAGCCAGTGATTCAGTCAGTAACCAAAACCATGTGGGAAAACACCATACTGACAGTGAAGAATAGTGGGTTTAACATAATGCTTTGGGGCTGCTGTTCAAAAAACGCTGAAAGAAAGCTGAGAAATTTCAATTTCAACATGTCAATGCCCCAAAGCACACATCAAATTAAACAAAGACATGGCTTCAGGAAAGGATAATTAAAGTTCTGGAATGTTTCAACCAGAGCCCAGACCTCAATTCGAGCTGTACACAGGAGAGCACCTTGCAATTTAAAATAACTTTTTTTGCAAAGAAGAGTGGGATAAAATTCCCAAGTGTAGATTTGTTTTTTGTTTGTTGTTAGATCACACAATTTACTTCTCTGTATAAGTGTCTAGGTCATTTTTAGTAGATAAGTAATGAAATATCAGTATAATCTCACCTCCTTTAAGGAGTCTGTAGGCGAGAGCATGTGCTTTGTGAGAGTCTCATCTCTGTTGACACACGCCTACATAAACCCAACAGAGAGACCGCAGGAGATCAAGTCCCATAAACCCTCTCTCCACCTTAATCTTCTCCAAAATCACAGACAGAAACGTCTCTGCTAGGGACTAAAAAAGATGGAAGAAAATTATTATTTGATAAACAACTAGACTAGAAAAACTACTAGATATTGTATAAAACAAAACCTAGAGTCAAAATTTGCCAGGACCAGTGAATTATGGATCAACTTAAAAAAAAAAATTAGAAAATATAAATCCACAGCTAAAAAATAAAGTGTTTAAATTGCATGCACACTAAATAAAACAGAAGATAAGAACTGACCTCATTTACACAAAACTCAGAAATGACTGCTTTCTCTCAGAACAGGAAGTTCACTTTGAGAAGTGCATGAGAAGTGCACTTTTGTTCCTGTGAGAAGTGCATGAATCCTGTCTGTAGGTAAAACATTAGAACACGACTTAGTAGTGTTTCTAATGCACTTTAGATGAGAGATTGTGTTGTGTGTCTTGTGTTTGTAGGATCAGGTGAAGCAGCATCAAGTCAAGGCTTTTGAGCTTTCCTGGTTGGTGACATGGCTGATCTAGTTCTCTTTGCTGTGGGGTTTGGGCATGTATGAATATAAAATAAAACAATGAAATAAACAATAAAACAGAGCTGCATGTTTGATTTATGCTTTCAATCTGATCATTTGAGGAAAATGTACAAATAGGTTTAGCACATGTTTATGTAAATCTATATCTATCTATATCTATCTATCTATCTATCTATATATATATATATATATATATATATAATCGTATCTAGAGCAACAAATATCTCATTCATACAACTGAGCAGTTGAGGGCCCATGATGGCAGCTTAGCTACTGTTTCCTGTTGTTGAGTTGTTTGCCTGGAATTTTGTTTGTATCGGCGCTTTACATTTTTTACAGTTTGTTTTTTCTCTCTTTCATCGCTTTAAAATATCAAAATATCGTTTTGATTTCCTGCATTCTCCGTCTCGTCAATTTTTGCTTTTGGGAGAGCATTTTTCCCTGTTTGAGGGTTTGAAAGCAGTGAGCGGAGGACATTCCCACCAGAACTAAAACACACACTACAGTAATCACATTAGGGTACGTAATTTCTCTGCTATGGCGAACATCCAGTTCATTCAGCATGTGAAGTGCGACATGTTTAGTCGGTCTTTCTCCATTGTTAGCGATCTTTTTATCTGTGAGAAGTTAGTTTGCTCTTTGATAGAGAAGATCTTGGCATTAGAGGAGCGCATCTAGAGAGTAGTAGTGAGTGTGAGAGCAGTCCAGGTTCTGCAGGCGGAAAGTCTGAATGCCCTAGGTGAAGTTAATATTCCCCGACTCCGCATTAGATCCCTCGCAGCGGGGCGATTGGGTGACGACTCGGCGGCATACTCACAAAACCAAAGATTTGTCCAACAGGTTTGCTCTTCTCTGTGAAGCACCCGCTGAGAAACCTAATAGAGCTCTGGTTTTAGGAGACTCCATTCTGAGGCACGTGAAATTAGCTAGACCTTTAGGGGCACCAGCAGCACAGGTTATGTGAATACTGGGAGACAGGGTGCCGGACATAGCAGGTCTGCTTAGATTCTTAGGAAAGCACAGGTTCTCTAAGATAGTTTTTCACACAGGAGCTAATGATATACGCCTTCGACAGTCAGAGGTTACTAAAAGTAATATTATAGAGGTGTGTAAATTAGCGAAGGCAATCCCAATGCGACGTGGCGATGTAGCCTACAGCAGGTTATGGTCGCTAAACTGCTGGATGTAATAATTGGAGCATTTTTGAGGGCAAGGATGGCCTATTAGGGCAGGACGGTATCCATCCCACTCGGGAAGGTGCTGCTCTCATTTCTTGTAGTATAGGTAATAGTCTCAGACCAGAATGCGTGTTTTTTGAAAAAGCAAAAAAAAAAAAACTGATATAAGGCCACAAAACCTATAGTAAACATGTTTTCCCAAGACTTTTTAAAAACAGATCTTCTATTGTAGGTTTTATTATTTTTTTTAATCATGTAAAAGCTTCCTGCCTGCTCATTCACATTAAACAATACTTTGATTTAAAATTTAAAAGACACTTTCTACTACTTTGCTACTTTGAAAGGCCATATGCGAAGAAGCGTCGACATGCTATGACTGACAGCTTCGTAGACAATAGGTCGCATAATGAGCTTGACATAATTGTTGCTGGAAAGGGAACTGTGAAAATACTGCTCTGTCGCCAGTAGTCTATGATGGAGGGCAACTTTACCATTGCCATGTAAAATAAGAGCCCAATGTAGCGGTACATCTCACTCATAGTTACATCTCTCAATTTGTATTTGCGTCCCTTGGCTATTGACTTGGCAGCTTGAGCTTTCTCTCCGAGAAAAACATTTTAAACAGACTAAATAGAGAATGAGAGTCAGAAGATTTCAGTTGAGGTCCAGGTTCACGTACGGGCAGGAATCGCAGAGTCTGTGGAACTGTGTCGTTATCCGTCTGATCCTTCCATGACATGGTGGAATGTGTGTGCTGCCTTTGCCCTTTTTGGAGCAGGTGCTTGATCACATCTGTTTATGAAACACACACACACACATGAACATCACTAATTGTGTCATTGGTAAAGTTGTTTGGATATGTCATACAATGCAATAATGATTCAAACTAAATATAATTTTAAGAATATATAAAATATGTACTTACTCAGGATGGTTCTCGGTCAAACTCAAAATGGAGCGACGCCTGCGTGGCCTGGTGTGAGTTTCCAGTGAAGGCAAGAGTGATGCAGCCACATTCCTAAAAATAACCAAACAATATGTTTTAGGATAATGAATAAACTTGAACAATATATATTTATTAGCATTGTATAGCCCATAGGCATATTTGTTGATGGGCAATAGGACAGATAAATGTTTGTTGATGGGCCATAGACCATAATGCATCTCAGACATTTACACCATCACCATTTACAGCTGGGCAAATAATATTGTCATTAATAAAGTTGTTTGCATATGACATACAATGCAATACTGATTCAAACTAAATATAATTTAAGAAAATACAAAATATGTACTTACTCAGGATGATTCTCTGTGAAACTCAAAATGGAGCGACACCTGCGTGGCCTGGAGTGAGTTTCCAGTGAAGGCAGGGGTGATGCAGCCACATTCCTAAAAATAACCAAACAATATATTTTTCAGTATTTTTTGATGAATACACTTGAACAATATATATTTGTTAGCATGCATTTTACATATAGCATTTACACCTCAGCATCCGGAACATCTCTGCTAGCTAACACTACATAACAGCCTTTCAGGATGATCAGTGACACTAACCAAAACTGAACTGAGGCTAAAATATATCTTTATATAACCTCAACAATATTTAAGGCATACAATTACAAACAGTTAATGTTACAATTGAGCGGATATTGGCGGATTTTTGTTGTAACATTAAATGGCAATGCTGACAAAAGCTAGGCAAAGATGTCTACAAACATTATTAGTTTTATATGATCAGAATGTAAGACTAAATAACTTACTCATCGTAGCAACATGCTGGAAAGTCCTCGCTCTTCAAAATGCAAACGCTCCTCGTCGGAATCGCAATCTTCTCCGGGGTTAAAAAGTTAAATTCTCTGGCATTGTTTTATGCCACTGTCCAGGGGGCGTGTGACTCAACGTGTTAACTGTTTTACCTGTGAATAGCAGGGGGGCGTGTCCGGTCGCAGCTCATTATCAGATAATGACCTGTGGTGGAAAATCTTTGCCTCTCCTTGGTTTCTCATGATTTATATTAATTGGAAACATATGTTTTTTATTTCACCGACTTATTGTAAACTACACACTTTAAGCTGTCTAAAGATATATTTTTTTATTTCCGTGTGTCAGCTATTGGCCGAGTTTCAACACTTTTTGATGACGTGTTTCTAAACGAAGATCACGCAGACAAAGGCGACAGATGGTGCACCCTGAATATTTTATTCATTAAAAGAAAATACAACGTTTTATTTACACAGTGAGCATACACAAATGAAAGTAGACCCTTTACAGATTTAAATGATGTATTACATTGACATGTTTGATCAAATATCACCGAGCAGTTTAAGCTCTTTTTGCTGGCATCTGAAAAAAAAGCACGTTTGGGCGCCGGCGGCAAATCAGACTCCAGAGGGTTAACAAGTGACTGTCTAGAGCCAAGGCCAGGGAGCAGACAGACAAGCTAAACCGACCGTCTGCTAGCTGCACAGAGTCGTCACTCAGAATCCACCAAAATGAGACTGTGTCTGTCCCCCGAGCGAAACCAAAATATAGGAATTTTTAGAAAGTCTGTTATAGTAACCTGATTAACATTAAATTAAATAGGACTGAATGTACAGCCAGCACCTCTGATCTAAAGATAGGATTGCTTAATATTAGATCTCTCACGTCAAAAACACTTACTATAAACGAAATTATTACCGACCAGGAGTTTAATATAATGTGTTTGACAGAAACGTGGATTAAACTGAATGAATATGTAGCATTAAATGAAGCGAGTCCTCCTGGGTATAGTTACATACACCAACCCCATCTAAATGGCAGAGGAGGTGGAGTCGCAGCTATTTATAATAATAATCTAAACATCACACAAAAGACTAAACACAAATGTAAAATATTTAAAGTTTTTTACACCATCATAAAATATTCAGTGTCCGAAAGCAATCCAGTCAGTCAATTCCACTAATTATTATTTATAGACCCCCAGGGCCCTACTCTGATTTTCTCATAGAATTTGCAGATTTCATCACAAATTTAGTTACTTCTTTAGACAAAGCATTAATTATTGGTGACTTTAATATTCATTTTGATCATCAGGAAGACTCCTTAATAGCAGCAGTTGTGTCCATTCTAGATTCAGTTGGAATTAATCAGAATGTTTCCACAGTCTGCAGCTATTTTAGATCATTATCTTATATCTTTTAAAATCTGCCTCAGTCATTGCATTTCGACCTCACCACGTTACCGTGTTAAGCATACTTTCACGTTTTTATCTGTATTTTCTGTATTTTATCAATAATCTTCCAGAAATTACGATATTTGGCAAATATGGAAAATTTACAGTATTTCAAATAGCATGGAAGGAAAGCCTCTTAAATTATAGAAAATCTCTTAGTGCTGCTAGATTCGCATATTTCTCCACCATTTATAGAAAATAACAAGCATAATCCTAGATTTTATTCAGCACGGTAGCAAAATTATCAAGTAATAAAAGCACTGCACTAACATGCACACCATAATTAGGTAGTAATGATGTCATTAACTTCTTTTATAATAAAATTGAAAAAAATCAGGCAAGAAATCCAGACGGTTAATATAAATCCAAATTATTTTACAAGTAACCCTGTAGACAGCAGTGTAATTATAGCAGACAATCAACTACAAAGCTTCACTCCTATTCATGAAAATGATTACATTTAATTAATTTCCTCATCAAAATCATTAACCTGCATTCTCGATCCCTTGCCTATACGTTTTTTTTTTTTTTGCGATAACTCCACAGGTAATTTAACCTGTTTTAAAAATAATAAACTCCTCCATTAGCACTGGTTATGTACCAAAATCCTACAAACTGGCAGTTATCAAACCCCTAATTAGGAAACCTGACCTTGACCCATGTCAACAGTCCAACTACAGACCGATATCAAATCTCCCCTTTATATCCAAAATTTTAGAAAAGGTTGTAGCACAGCAGTTATGCTCACACCTACTTATGTATCAGTCAGGATTTCGGCCTCATCATAGCACAGAGACAGCGCTAGTTAAGGTGGTAAATGACCTGTTATTGGCCTCTAATCAGGGTTTTGTCTCCTTATTTGTTTTGCTTGACCTTAGTGCAGCTTTTGACACCATTGATCACACTATACTACTTGCTAGACTTGAGAACGTTTTTGGAAAAAAGGGAACAGCTCTCTCTTGGCTCAGGTCTTATTTGACTGATCACTATCAGTTTGTTGATGTAAATGGTGAGTTCTCCACACTCTATGTGGTAAAGTTTGGTGTTCCTCAAGGATCTGTCTAAGGCTCTCTGCTTTTCTCTTTATATATGCTGCCTCTTTGTGAAATTATTCATAAACATTCATAAACAACGTCCATTGCTATTCTGATGATACACAGCTGTATATTTCAGTAAAGCCAGATGAGAGAGATCAGCTTAACAATGTTGAGAAGTGTGTAAAGGACATTAGGCAGTGGATGCTTGAAACCTTTCTTTTGCTGAATTTAGATAAGACGGAAGTACTTTTACTAGGACCACATGCAGCTAGAAGTAAACTTTCGATTTATGTAGCATCTCTGAATGGTGTTTCTGTTTCAGCATGTACGGCTGTCAAAGACCTTGGTGTTATTATTGACCCTAGTCTTTTCTTTGAGGCTCACGTGAATAATAACACCAGGATCGCCTTCTTTCACCTTAGAAATATTGCTAAAATTTCAAATATGATGTTGTTACAGAATGCAGAAAAACTAGTTCATGCTTTTGTTACTTCTAGATTAGACTACTGTAACGCTTTACTGTTTGAGTGTGCAAATAAGTGGATAAAAAAGCTTCAGTTAGTTCAGAATGCAGCAGCAAGCATATAGGAAATATGACCACATCACCCCTGTTTTAATCAGTCTACACTGGCTTCCAATCAAATCTCGCATTGATTATAAAATACTACTACTGACGTATAAATCACTAAATGGTCTTACACCGCAGTATCTGAGTGATCTTCTGTACCAGTATGATCCTGAATGCCTACTTAGATCAAAAGGTGCTGGCTATCTGTCGATTCCTTAAATAATTAACTCACAGCAGAGAGCAGATCTTTCTCTTATAAAGCCCCACAGTTATGGAACAGCCTCCCAACCAGTGTTCGGGACTCAGACACAGTCTCAGTTTTCGAGTTGAGGTTCAAAACATATTTATTCAGTCAAGCCTTTGATCAGTAGATTTTTTTCTTAGGTAAAGGCTCAGATCTGGAGGGAACATGGATATAGAGTGTTTGGTGAACTGGGATATTTGTATGCCGTCGTCCCCTCACATTCACACGTTTACTCAGGTTTGTTGATGGTGGTGTGGTGGGTCATCTCTAATCCCAGGGATCCCTCATGTCTGTAATACCTTCTGGTTCTTCCTTTTAGTTATGCTGGTGTCCAAACTGCACAGTGACATTAACTTTCATACAACAATAAGGAGACTTAATAATCCATATCCTTTTCTTCCTGTCATCCTCCTCTCTCTCTCTCTCTCTCTCTCTCTCTCTCTTGGTCAAGTTAAACTTGCTCCTGAGGCTCCAGTGACTATTGTTCCTGCCCCTCTCCCCTCCGTGGATCTTCCCACTTCTTCCAGGCCTGCCTCTGGATAGTGTTCTTTTCAACTGGATGCCACTTTTTTGCAGCTTGGGACGGTTTCCCATGAACGCCTTGGGTGGTTTCATGAAATTCCAGAGTAAGAACGGGTGCTTTGAGGATGGATTGGACTGTAGTTAATGTCAACAGACTGTTACACTGACTCAGGAATACAGTTCGCTTCTGATCATCAACACTGTACCCCGCAACATTTTATATCTGCTTTAAATGGACATTCGGGGCAACCCAGATGAGGATGGGTTCCCTCTTGAGTCTGGTTCCTCTCAAGGTTTCTTCCTTATGCCATCTCGGGGAGTTTTTCCTTGCCACAGTTGCTCACCAGGGACAAACTTACTTACAAAGAACATATTTACTTTTAATCACCACATTATCTGTGTAAAGCTGCTTTGAGACAATGTTCATTGTTAAAAGCGCTATACAAATAAAAATGAATTGAAATTGAATTAAATTGAATAGTGGAGATGGGATTTAAACTCATGAACTTTTAATCATAATTCCAACATCTTAACCACTGTGCTAGTCCTTCCATGCAAGTCATTGTGTACATTGTTACTATCAAAATTATGTGTTTTAAAATAAATGTTTAAAACCAATCAGAATAGAGAATTCAACTAAGCTTTGGGGTAAAATTTGAACAGAAAAATAAAAAATAATTACTTGTGAGTTTTGGTATTCTGAATCTTCAGGGTCTTCGTGGCCTGAAGCTTCTACTGGCTTATGCTTGCGTTCTCCATTTCTGTAGGTCTTTTCTAATCTTTACTTTTAGAGAGTTTGCTGAATATGGAGAAATGGATAACAGCTGTAATAAAAAATCTTTCAATAAAGTATTTTCATTTCTAATAACAATATCTGAACGATCAGTGTTTCTACAGCGTATTTTCTCTTTTTTTTTGCAGATTATCCACAAGGTAATTAAATCAGAAAAATAAAGATTTGTGTACGCATTTTCATTAACAGTGGGTAAGGTGTTACGGAGGGGGTGGTTTGGGGGCATGACGCACGCTGCTCAGCTCATGAGGGATGTTGGGTTTTTGCCGGGTTGGTCTTTATGAATGCTGATGGGACGCGTTTACTCACTGGAAGATCCTTTTGCTTCTAGATCCTTCCATGCTAGCTAGAGCCTGCTTCCCGGAGGTTCTGTGTGAACACGTGACTAACGCATGACTAGCGATGATCATTAATGAAATCAGTTAAACTTAAGATCAGGTTCGTGAACATGAACTTGTAGAGTAACTTACACTTGTAGAGTAACACTAGTGTGTTTCTTCTGAAATGGATCACAGTTGGTTGCATAATAGAGAGATGTACTGCTCTATAGGTTGTGTTTATTCTGCGGGTTGCTGCTGGGTGTTCCAGCTTTAAAGCACGTGGCCGAGAGCAGCACACTGTGTCACAAGGACGTCAACATTTGTTATTGCGTCACATGCACATTGCATAGTAAACAGTGATGAGGGAACACGGTTGTGTGCAGTATTTAAATACTTAAATAAGAAACCATCACCAACAAGCTTTTAAAAAAAGCTCCTCGAGGCCTCAACACTGGCTGAGAATATGGGAAATGTTGTTTGTGGAATAGAAGGATAAAAGTAAGGTCCAGATGGTAAAAGGTTAAAATGGACAGTGGAGAAACTTGGATGTACCTTTTTCAGACTGTGTTCTAGACTACAACAGGTTCATACAAATTATTCAGTCATGTAAATTCAGCTTGATTATATTTCATATATGATGAAACTCAAGTATATTTCTGCCTTTTTTATTCTAAAATCTGATCACTTCGATTTAATTTTGGGTTCATGACTGGAGTAGATATCAAACAGCCATTATATAGTTTCACACAAGACAAGAAAGTGGTACCAGAGCTTCTTCTACACCATCATAAACACCTTCGCCTGTGCAAAGAATCGGAAGCAAATGACACAGAAGCAGTTCAGAGAAAAACACAGTGAGGAAATTACTGTTTTAGTGCTTCCTGAATTTCCTCCATCCCCTCCTGAGGACACTCACGACTTACCAGGGTACCTGCTTCAGACAGGAGACAATGCAGGTTTTGTGGACAGAAACACTTGTATATTGCATGACTTGTTTAGTGGTGCTGTGATTTCAGTCAAAGTGTAACTGCTTCTCTGTTTGGCATCACCAGCACTGACCACTACTTTTATTTTCATTACTTTATTCTTCTACTGTTTTTTCAATGTTCAAATACCAGTTTTATGCTTATTGTGTTATTACATTTTCCTACTCAATTATTATTCTTTTGGTATTTTTAGTGCTCAAATATATTTATTTTATTTTCTTTAAAGTTAAAATATAAACTCATTGGACATGTGACTTTTAACCTATCACTATTCTGGATTGTTCATGTATTTATGTATTTAAAAAAAACACACTAATGTTTTATGATTTATGTACACATTTATTTCTAAGGAACTTCAGCATCTTTGGATGATGTAAAGCCCAAAGTGTCTTCTTTTAAAAGATATGTAAATTGTGTATGTAGCACACTGTTGTCAGGATCTTTTACCACTGAAATTCAGGAAGGGCATTTTCCCAAATTTATATTTTTATCCTCAAATTAATATTTTTTACATACAATAAAGACAAATCATCCAGTTTCATTGATGTTTATTCAGTGAATAATGCAATTAAAAAACAATTGGTTTAAATTATTATTTTTTATTTTTAATAAAACTCATCTGAAGCATATAGTTTTATAATAAATACAATAAACAGCATTTTGCCTAAAATACTCACATACAGGTTTTCTGATAAACCCAAATTAAGCTACATAAAAAAAATCCTTTTTTCCAACTTCTGCCTCCTTTTAGTAATGTGCGCATGCGCATAGTGATTGTGCACGTGTAAAAGAGAGAGAGAGAGAGAGAGCGCGCGCGCGGCCGGAGGGCGGAGCATATTGCTGTGACGTCACAGTAGGGCAACGTCTATGGAGGTCAGAATGTGGCTGTGTTTCTCATTTCCAAAGTTTGTGCGTGTGATTAAAAGAGAATAAACATGGGGTTCTTCAGAAGGTTAAGAGAAATCTTTCAAACCAGAAGAAAGAGGAATTCTAAGCAGCTTTTTGAAAAGAAGGAGAAGCTGGAACACATGAAGAAAGTTGTAACAGACTTGGATGCATTTTCTAATCCGATGATAAAGAAAATAACAGAAGAGAAAAAAGAGAAAGCCATTCTGCTACAGATGGTGCAAAAGCTGGAGGCTACTTTGACTTCTGAGCGAAAGCAGTGTGAACAGGACATAACTGAGAGAAGCCAGAGCTGGGCAAGAGAACAAAAACAACTGGAGGAATATGTTGCTCAGCTTGAGTTTATTTTGGATCAGACCACCATGGAGCTCCAGTCTTCCCTAAAAATCCATGAGGAACTGGAGAAAACTGTAGAATGTGAGAGAGAGAGCTGGATGAGAGAACAAAAGAAAGTGGAGGAACATGTTGCTCAACTTGAGGTCAGTTTGAAACAGACCACGATGGAGCTCCAGTCTACCCTGAAAATCCATGAGGAACTGGAAATAACTGCAGAATGTGAGAGAGAGAGCTGGACGAGAGAACAAAAGAAAGTGAAGGAACGTGTTGCTCAGCTTGAGGTCAGTTTGGAACAGACCACCATGGAGCTCCAGTCTTCCCTGAAAATCCACAAGGAACTGGAGAAAACTGTAGAATGTGAGAGAGAGAGCTGGGCGAGAGAACAAAACCAACTGATGAAACGTGTTGCTCAGCTTGAGGTCACTTTGGAACAGACCACCAAGGAGCTCCAGTCTTCCCTGAAAATCCACAAGGAACTGGAGAAAACTGTAGAATGTGAGAGAGAGAGCTGGGCGAGAGAACAAAACCAACTGATGGAACGTGTTGCTCAGTTTGAGGTCACTTTGGAACAGACCACCAAGGAGCTCCAGTCTTCCCTGAAAATCCATGAGGAACAGGAGAAAAATGTAGAATGTGAGAGCGAGAGCTGGACGAGAGAACAAAAGAAAGTGGAGGAACATGTTGCTCAGCTTGAGGTCACTTTGGATCAGACCACCATGAAGCTTCAGTCTTCCCTGAAAATCCATGAGGAACTAGAGAAAACTGAAGAATGTGAGAGTAAGAACAAAAACGAGACAAGAGAACAAAAACAACTGAAGGAACGTGTTGCTCAGCTTGAGGTCAGTTTGGAACAGACCGCCATGGAGCTCCAGTCTTCCCTGAATATCCACGAGGAACTGGAGAAAACTGTGGTATGTGAGAGAGAGAGCTGGACGAGAGAACAAAAGCAACTGCTGGAACGTGTTGCTCAGCTTGAGGCCAATTTGGAATTTGAGAGAAATAAATGGAAGGAGAAAAGCAAGAAGGATCAACTAGACATGAGGGTGAGGAACAACTTACAGATCCAAACCATCAGAGAGGTCCAGGATTCTCTGAATCTCTGTAAAGAAGAGAGGAAGACTGCAAAGCAGGAGAAAGGTAATTTGATGAGACACCAAGAGCAACTGGAGGAACGTGTTGCTCAGCTGCAGGCCACTTTTGATATTGAAAAAAATATATGGGAGGTAAAAATAAAGAAGGCCAAACAAGACCTGCAGGAGAGGACCATCTTACAGCTTAAAGCCATCAGCGACCTTCAATATTCCCTGAATCAATGTGAGGAAGAGAAGAATTGTGCAGAGCATGAGCGAGATAATTTGATTAGAGAACGAGAACAACAGGAGAAACATGTTGCTCAGCTGAAGGCCACTTTGGAATTTGAGAGAAATAAGTGGAAGGAGAAAAGAAAGAAGGCCAAACTAGACATGGAGAAGAATAACAATTTACAGCTCCAGACCATCAGAGAGCTCCAGGATTCTCTTAATCACTGTGAGGAGGAGAAGAATAGAGCAGAGCATGAGAGAGATCATCTAAAGATATACCAAGAACAACTGGAGGACCATGTTGCTCAGCTAAAGGCAACTTTGAATTTTGAGAAAAAAAAATGGGATGAGGAAAAAAAGAAAGTTAAACAAGATATGATTTGGAGTTCTAATATGTTCCTCTCCTACATTCGAGAGCTCCAGGATACCATGAATCACTATATGATACAGAAGACAAGCAATTAGAGAAACATGTAGCTCAGCTGAGGGCACTTTGGGATCTGACTATAAGAAACAGACGCAAGATGAGGCAAATCTGAACATCTAAGACAGGAACAGAAGGCTGAACCCCAACAAGCCCAAAGAGTCGCAGAAAATTGCTGAAGAATCGAAGACTGTTATTTGAGGGAAGAAAAATGAGGATGGAAACCTGAGAGTGACTGCATGCTGAGTGTCCCAGGTGAGATACTTATTCAGCTTGGCTGCTATTTTAGGTCATTTAGGAATCCACCTCTCTTGGTTCATGCCTTTGTTTTTTTCCTGGGTTTCTCTCGGCTGCACTGCTTCCAGTACGTGTATGTGAATGTTAGATCTTTTGTACAATCAGATTTCAGCCTCTATGTGCTACCATGTCAATCTAATCTGCCCAGGGCCTTTAAAGTCTGTAGTACTAGCATTTTTATCTTGGCCTCTATAATCAATGGGTCTGTTCTTTAACCAAACAATTTTCAGATTCTCCTTACAGGGCAGCTAGCTTGCCCAGAATAGCGTCAGCATTTTTCCGTCCTCTGATTGGTTGGTCAGAGGGAAACTGTTACTGCCAAGTTCGACTGGAAAAACACATGTGTAGCTCTGCACACAGTAATACATCCGAGTTAGACTTTTTAATGCCTACGGAGGAAGAGATATTAATTTGGTCTCTGACATATTTAAAAATAAATTTTACAGAAAAGCTAGACATCGAGAGGAGGCCGGGAAAGGGTTTGTTCTCCACTTCCAGACCAGTAAATACAAGCTGTACCACTGGATTACAGCCTCTGAGGAGCAGTGCAAATTATGAATCTGCATCTCTGGTGAGTAGGTTGTATTTTATTAACATCTTCATGTTTTTGTCATGTTATTACACAAATATTGATTCTGAACTGCTCCAGATGATGTAGGTGCACAGTTGTGGGTGTAGTGTAGAGGTTTGGAGTCTGAAATGGGTTCCTTGCTTTAGTAAAATGGTTTTCACCCTCCATATGTAAAATGTATGGTGGCCGAGAAGTGCAAAACACATTAACAAATCCGAAAACAAATAAACGAATCCGAAAACACAACGACAAATCAGACAAAGTGGAAAAGGTAGTTATAGTTTGTGAATGGAAAATGTACCGATCATTGGATGAGACACCTGTCATTCAATATATACAGGAAGTATGAAATCTTATTACTTTGTTTCTTGTTCATGTGTAAAAGTTCTCCATTTACTTTCAACTATTTTTGATTTCGATTAGTGCACCTTTTAAAGATATGAGAATAACAGAAACAGTAAACAAAAGCAAGGAGAAACTGGAATTAATTTAAAGCTACATTGAGGAGGGACATTTATATGCAGTGATGTTGGAGATGCTGCAGTATATCATGACAAAGATTTAGTTTGTACACTTTTACACATACGTTCCAACTTTCTCCTGCCACAGACTGTTACTTCAGACGCTGGATAGTCTAATATCCATATCTAGCTTTACCCATGGGTTCCCCATCTAAGAACTTTCACTGTGAAGGACATTATCTTTGGACTTGTAATGAACAATAACAAATACGACTTTCTTGTTAATTATATACTTCTGATGGGAAAATTTTATGTACAAAATCGAAATACTTGTAACTGAAACCAACGTTTTTTGCAATTTATAATGAGTTTATTTCTTTTACAAAAGGAAAAATGCAATAAATCTTTTGTCATTTACAGAAAAAGGATTTACAGAATAAACCATAGCCCTGTTTATTTTATTTATTATTTTATTGTAATTGTATTATTATTATTATTAATATTCTTATTATAAATCGTATTTAATTATCTATTTTTTCCATCTTTTCCCTAAATATGTGTATATATTTTGTATTTTCATGCACCTGTTCTGTGTATTGTAATGTAAATTGTACTTGTTATTGGCATGTTGTTTGTTTATGGCTAATTGTTTAATTGAAAACAATCTTGGTCACTCATCTATGCAAAATTGTTGTAACTCAGCCACATCAGTGGTTTTTTTAAAACGAACCACCTTTTTAAGGTCATGCCACAGCATCTCAATAGGATTCAGGTAAGGACTTTGACAAGGCCACTCTATTTTGTTTTTCGTCAGTCATTCAGAGGTGGACTTGCTGGTGTGTTTTGGATCATTGTCCTGCTACAGAACCCAAGTTCACATCAGCCTGAGGTCACAAACAGATTCTCCTTCAGGATTTTTTGGTAAACAGCAGAATTTATCATTAAATTTAACACAGCAAGTCTTCCAGGTCCTGAAGCAGCAAAACAGCCCCAGACCATCACACTACCACCACCATATTTCACTGTTAGTATGATGTTCTTTTTGTCAAATGCGGTGTTACTTTTTCACCAGATGTAATGGGACACACACCTTCCAAAAAGTTCAACTTTTTTCTCATCCAGAGTATTTTCCCAAAAGTCTTGGGGCTCATCAAGATGTTTTCTGGCAAAACTGAGACAAGCCTTAGTTTTTTTACTCAGCAGCTGTTTTCATCTTTGAACTCTGCCATGCAGACCATTTTTGCCCAGTCTCTTTCATATGGTGGAGTCATGAACACTGACCTCAACTGAGGCAAGTGAGGCCTGCAGTTCTTTGGATCTTGTTGTGGGGTCTTTTGTGGCCTCTTGGATGACTTCATAACCTTTTCCAGACTGATAGATCTTACTTTCTTATTTGTTTCTGAATTTCTTTGTATCTCAGCATGATGTCTAGCTTTTAAAGGTTCTTTTGGTCTACTTCACTTTGTCAGACAGGTCTTATTTACTATTTTCCTTGATTGTGAACAGGTGTGGCAGTAATCAGGCCTGGGTATGGCAAGAGAAATTGAACTCAGGTGTGAGAAACTAGTTTTAACAGGAGGGCAAACACTTTTTCACACAGAGCCATGTAGTTTTGAACTTTCCCCTCAATAATAAAAACCTTCATTTAAAATATGCATGTCGTGTTCACTTGTGTTATCTTTTACTAATATGTAAATTAGTTTAATGAGCTAAAACATTAGTGTGACAAACATACAAATAAATATACACAGTGGTGTAAAAAAAGTTTTTGCCCCCTTTCCTGATTTCATACTTTTACAAAAGTATATACTTGATATACAATGCTATTTTTTTTTTTTTGCCATTTAGTTGAGGAGAAGTGGGTTCCACACACCAGCCATCAACCAGAAAAGAGGTTCAAGCAGTCTCCAAAGAGACATAAAATCCCAGTCTTCACTGCTTGTATCCCTTAACACACCTAAAGAAAGGTGGAATCAGGATTTTACGCCCCAGCCAGTCTGTAGACCATCTGTCATAGCACTTGTTGATGAGAAGATGTTGGGAATGGTCTACAAACTGTTCGTTGACGACTTCTACACAAGTCCAGCACTGTTTAGAGATCTCCTAAAAAAAAAATAATATCTGGGCATGTGGGAAAATTCAGTCCACCAACCCTTAAACCATCACCAACAAGTTTCTGAAAACAGCTCCTTGAGGCCTTATCACTGGCTGAGAGAAGAGGATTTGTTTGAATGGAAGGATAAAAGGAAGGTCCAGATGTGCTCCATCATTCACAGAGGCACTGAAGGAAGCATTGTGCTACTTTAATTTTCATTACTTTCTTCGTCTCCTGTTTTTTTTAATGTTCAAATACCAGTCTTATGCTTATTGTGTGGATTTTATTATTCCCATTACATATGGTTATCAGGCTGCTTTTCCTCAGATGGAGGGAGAAAAAGACTACACACAGTTTTAGAATAATGTTTATAGGAATCATATTTTTATTGTATTTTTTTCAAAGTTGAAATATAAACTCATTGGACATGTGACCTTTTAACCCATCACTATTCTGGATTGTTTCAGGACCGAATTCATTTATCTGTATAATAAAAATGTAAATATTTTATGATGTACATATTATTTTCTAAGAAACTTCAGCATCTATGGATGATGTAAAGCCCAAAGTGTCTTCTTTTAAAAGATATGTAAATTGTGTATGTAGTACACTGTTGTCAGGAACTTTTACCATTGAAATTCAGGAAGGTCATTTTCAGCTGTGAGGCCCAAAAGTGGGGCTGAAACCGAACAGGGTTCAAGAAACTGGGTTTATTTTCATATAAGTAACAGTATTTAGTTCAGTAAACTTAAGTTCATTGAAAAGAGGATTCAGTGCTGTTTAGTTATAAAGCCAAAACTATTCGATTCATTAGGTTCAATTATCCTCAAATTTATATTTTTACATTCAATAAAAACAAATCATCCAGTTTCATTGATGTTTATTTAGTGAATAATTCATTTAATAAACAATTGGTTTCACTCAGAATGACGTTTTATTTTTTTGTTATAAGTAAAACCTTTTTTTTTTTAAATAAAACTTATCTGAAGCATATAGTTATACAATAAATACAATAAACAGCATTTTGCCTAAAATACTCACATAAAGGTTTTATAATAATCCCAAATTCACCTGGAATTTTTTTTTAAACTTCTGCCTCTTTATAGAAAAAGTAGCTAAAAATGCAACACTCATTTAAAACAAAACCAATATAGAAACATTTATTCCAGCTCATAAATCCTATAAAACATGCAGCATTAAAAATGAACTTCCAGCAGATGAACATCTCATAATACTGCCTGGAAGTGAGAAATATACAGGTTGTTTTTACTCCATACACATGAACTTACTTTGATCAGTAACACAATCATACTACAAATTAATTAATCAATAAAGTCAATAAAAGAATCCCAAACTGCTGTGTGTCTTGTCCTCGCTATTAATGACGTCATTAGAGCTCCACTACTTCTAATTACCTGCTGTTAGTGATGTCCGGTACGTGAACGAATCGTTCATTTGAACTGGTTCTTTTTAGTGAACCGGTCGAACCGGTTCAACAAATCAGACTGAATCGTTCAAAACAGTTCGCGTCTCAAATCAGCACTAATCAACAAAATTACTCAAGTTACTCAATTTTGAATGTGTATGACTGTCTATCCGACTCAAAATAAATCGATATCCCTGAGAATGGGGTTCTTCTCTAGTTTCTCCAACAGTACACACATTAAACTGAAACATGCTGCTGAACAAGTGTTTCTTTCGGACAAGTCCGACATACTACTGATACCAACGAATTGTTGATACTGAGCATGCGTGACCTACCGAGCATTACGCGTGCTGTCTGACATTAATACACACACACACAAGTTTTTTTGACTCCGAATCAGATGCGTTCGACATACTGTAAAGGCTGGTGCTGCGCTGCTGATATATGAGCACAGGTGAACTGAGGACTTAAATGAAAAGTAAGTTTATTTACTAACAACTTAAAACTTTAATGTTTTGCACATCGGTGTCTGTATTGGGTGATTTAGTGCAAAAGGTAAATGTAAGGAACATTTCTAAGATGATGATAATTATGATAATTTAATTTAAACAGATAAGCTATATGCCCTCATGCAATAGATATGACTTTATTTAATTGTGTTTAGTGTGTATGTTCAACCGCCGAGATATTTGGATATACATGACGTCATGTATATCCAAATATCTTCTCGGCGGTTGAAAATACGTAAAAGAACGTAAAAGAACTGGTGAACCGGTTCTTTGAAACGAACTGTCCGAAAGAACTGATTTGCAAAAAAGAACCGGACTTCCCATCACTAGAAAACAGTGGTGATGAGTATAAATAGAGTCCAGGTGAACAGACAGGTGAAGACGGGAAACAAACATGGTGGATGACGGGGTGCAAAGGATGATGGGTAATGTAGTCTGGTAAATGAGGGGAGACAGTGGAATGTTACAGTATGCTGATAAGAACTATATTTTATGATGTGCTCTTTCAATATTGCACTAATTTTACATTTTAGCAGTTTTAAGTAGCTTTATATACTGGGGTATATGTTCACTTTAACACTGTGTAAAAACCTACTACTTTTAAACAAACAAGCCAGGAATATTGTTTTATTTTAACTCATTGTATAATTGATATCGGGTCTTGACATGTTTGTCAGTTGAGTTCAATACATATTTTCCTTCAATATTTTGTTTTGAATGACTTGTTTTATTCCTGAAACATGGACTGTAGAAGAGAACTAAATGAAGTATTATTTGAATATGCAAGTCTCCATTACTGTGTGCCATGTACTGTGCATACACAAAATACAATTAGAAATATTTAAACAGTATACTCTTAGTACCATTATGAAGACATTTTTGTACTTTGTCACATTACTACTTTAGAGTACCAATGTGTAACTTAATGTACAACTATAAATGTTTGGGGTAAATAAGGTACAAAGATGTCCTTTTAAGGGTACTGTCCTAGTGGTGAGCTGTTGCATTTCTTTCTTTCTTTTACTTTCTTTCTTTCTTTCTTTCTTTCTGTCAAAACCTGTCAATTATGCAAGGGTTAACTGAAAAAAACAAAACAAACACCAAACACCCCCCCCCCCCCCCCCCCCACACACACACACACACACACACACACTTTTGAAATGATAGCTACGCCCCTGAGATGATGTGTTGTTTATACAGTAGAACATCAGCTGTAGGAGAACCAGGGAATAATTGACCAAACAAGGATTTGAATATAAAGATTTTGCAGAAAGGAGGAAATAGTTTTTGCTGTGAACTGATCAAATGTTACACTAGGGCACTTTGTATTTGTGGAAGTGGTGTTACGAATCTCACGTTTAACCATTTCAATTCTTTTTATGCCTCGTTAGTCTTAAAACTAACATTTATAGAACTGACTAATAGAAAGTTTTTTTTTTGGATCACTTTGAATCAGTGTTACATTCATTGTGTGTGTATAATGATGGCATGTCAGCTATAAGGGTGATGGAAGAAAAGTCAAATCCAAAGGAAGTTTGTCACTTTTTTTGTTTCTTGTCATTATTTTTTGTCCTCCCCATGTGCTGCTGTACACAGGTGAACAGAGACGTCCATTCCAAACCAAGCTTTTTACAGAAATTACCAAATCTTGATTTTATTACTGCTGAGATGATTTTTAGGAGTTTAGTTTCATATTTTAAAACCAATATAAAAATCCCAAACATATTATTGTGTAGTCCTGGACCAGTTGAGAACACTGAGTGCTTGTAAAAAGACTGGCAGCAGATTAAAATCAATCACATCTTTCATTAATGTTTTTTCTTTTTTAAATAAATTTTTTGACTTGATTGTATTTAATAAAAAATATTTATTACAGTTTAATTTACCTTGTGATTCTTTCATTCTTATGATAATTTCTTGCTTACAAACGTCTTAATAAGTAGATGATTATAATTGAAGGATGGCAAGAGACTATAAATACTACCATGTGTTTAAGTAAAAAATCTGTTTGTGTTCAGAGAAGGTAAGTATAATGAATAATCGTTTCCCCCTGGCTCCACCCTCCATTCACCAACTGCCGCTCGTGCACGCACCCGCTGCTCCATACAGCAGTAGCGTTCAGGTGTTGTGAGGTGAATTCAGTGTTAACCCTGTCAGATTGACTGCTGAAACATCATCCACTTTGCTGACGTCCTTAAAATCGTCTCCTGGAGAGAGGTTTCCATTTTTTGTGCCAATCCATGTGATTACTTATGAAGTACAGATGTTTAAATGAATCAGGTTCTGCCCCACATTTATTTCCTACACTCCAGGAAAGAAAATGTAGTGATTAAATGCTCTCTGTGATGAAGAGACATTAGACATGATTGGATTCAAAAATCTTAATTAATTTAAATAAAACTTTAAATTTTAATTCAATATAAAATGAAGATGATGAAACAACATGCACACTAAAGTACATGATACGTTTGAATTTCACCATCTTCCTCTATTCCTGAATCATTTTCCATCTCTTCAAGTTGCTTTAACAGATCCTCGAAGCTGTCGACGTCAAAGACTGGTACAGAATCCAGGATCTCTGTGCTGTTGTGGGGGTCTTCAGTATGATTCTGGTCTCCAGACTGGTTAAAAAAGTCACAATACTCATTTAAAATGGAAAAGATGTCGTTGTTCAGCAAAGTGATTTCATCCTCGTTCTCGAGCTGAACCTCACTGCTTGTATAGTCAGACCCAAAGCAGGTGCTGTAAACAAAAGTGCACAATTTTAGCTGCATATTAAAGTAAATGAGTGGCGATTATTTAAGATGCAGAGTAAAACTTTATTTGCATGTCATTCTTCTGAAACTGTTCCAATGCAGTTTACTAACTCACTTGGTCTGGCAGAAAGTCGACTCAGAAACAGAAGGGAGAAGAGGAGGATCAAAGCAGAAGTCTTTGGCAGACAGCAGTTCTTGGTGGCTAAGGCCGGGGAACTGATCACTAACTTCAGACACGAGGTCATGGACTGGTACTTCTTCTGGCATGTTCATGATGATATGGTGGTTTGGTTGATGATCAGGTCTCCTCTGTGAGTCACTACTCTGCAAACTGCATTTTCTCCTTCCCTTCTTTGGAAGCGGTTTACAAACCCAATTTACATAATAGAAAAGAAGAATTTAAAGAGTAAGAAGCAACATAAAAACAATAAAAAGTGTCAGAATTTATGCATTTGTTTTGTTATTTTGCCATTTGTCTATAAAGAAAGTTCACCTACCAGGAAACAACTTTTCGTGGTTCTGTTTAAGCCTCCATGATTCAGTGTAGTAGGGTTTCTTCTGTTCTTCACTCAGTTTGTTCCATTTGAATCCAAGCTGCATGCTGATCTCTGCAGAGCTGCTATTTGGATTGGCCTTGGAAAAGATGGGCCGCTGTTTCCTCGCCCAAACCATGTAGGCATTCATTGGCCTTCTGATATTGCCTTTTTTATCTCTGCACTTGGCAATGTTAAATTTATCTACAAAATAAAAAACAAAGTTTAAGTCATTATAAACTTCTAGTTAAAACAGTGTACAGAACAGAATCATGCAATACTGCACCAGTCTTAAACACACACAATGTTGTTAGTACAAATATTTTATAAGTGCTGCATTACTCAGTCAGTACAAAATCATTTTATATTTCCTGCATGACAGACTCATATTTAATGTGGTTTAAGGAACTAAATGATAACTATATTTCATTGTCTCTGTACTTGTTCTCTGTACAATGACAATAAAGTTGAATAAAGTTGACAGCAGGAGAAGCAGCTGTAGCTGTTACCCGTCTTATCTGTCATTATTTCTCCTTCTTTCTTCTGAAAGTTGCTCTTTCTGGCTGAAAAATCTTTTTTGGCGTCTTGGAAAGCGGATTGTTCAAAACATTGACACTTATCACTAACAATAAAGCGCTTCCAGGGGGCCATTTCATTGGTGCGTTTACCAAGAAATATCAATCAGGGATGCCGACGTCACAAAAGAGGCGGGGCTTCTGAATGAAGCTAAAAACAGGTGTCGTTAAGACAAGAAAGTGGTGTGTGATTGTAAACCCTTCACGAGTTCCTGTAGCGCTTCTCTGTTTAGACACAGTAGGCTATTAAAATATTTAAAATTATATTATTTAATAGAAACCATGTGTTTGCAGTTTGGAATGTGGTTTAATATAGGAATGTGGGTTTTAATTTGTGGTGTAATTAGTTTGTACTGCATGTGTTGACCTGTTGTTGTGTTATATTTAAAGTGACCATTAGGGGAAGTAGAAGTGCATTGAAAATAAAGAATGAGAGAACACGTGATTAGCGCGTGTCAGACGTGTGTTATGAGCGATTAGACAAGAAATCATTCATTCATGCTACCTGGCCTCACTTCCTTCTGTTTCCTGACAACACTGCCCTTTTAACAGACTTTATTTTATTTTCCTTAGATTATTCATTATACTTACCTTCTCTGAACACAAACAGATTTTTACTTAAACACATGGTAGTATTTATAGTCTCTTATCATCCTTCAATTATAATCATCTTTTTATTAAGACGTTTGTAAGCAAGAAATCATCATAAGAATGAAAGAATCACAAGGTAAATTAAACTGTAATAAGTATTTATTGAATACAAATATTTATTAAATACAATCAAGTCAAAAAATGTATTTAAAAAAGAAAAAACATTATTAAAAGATGTGATTGATTTTGATCTGCCGCCAGTCTTTTTACAAGCACTTAGTGTTTTCTCAACTGGTCAACGACTACACCATAATATGTATGGGATTTCTATATTGGTATTAAAATAAGAAACTAAACTCCTATAAAATCATCTCAGCAGTAATAAAATCAAATGAAAAATTACAAAAAAATTTTTAAAATTTGGTCATTTCTGTAAAAAAAGCTTGGTTTGGAATGGACGTCTGTGTTCACCTGTGTACAGCAGCACATTGGGAGGACGAAAAATAATGACAAGAAACAAAAAAGTTACAAACTTAATTTGGATTTGACTTTTCTTCCATCACCCTTATAGCTGACATGCCATCATTATACACACACAATAAATGTAACACTGATTTGAGGTGATCCATGAAAAAAAAAAAACTTTCTATTAGTCAGTTCTATAAATGTTAGTTTTAAGACTAACGAGTCATAAAAACAATTGAAGTGCCCTAGTGTTACATTTGATCAGTTTACAGCAAAAACAATTTCCTCCTTTCTGCAAAATCTTCATATTCAAATCCTTATTTGGTCAATTATTCCCTGGTTCTCCTACAGCTGATGTTCTACTGTATACACAACACATCATCTCAGGGGCGTAGCTATCATTTCAAAAGTGGGGGGGACGAAATGTCTAGTGTTACCTGTTTGTTTGTTTTTTCAACTAACCCTTGCATAATTGACAGGTTTTATTTTTAATCATAATTATTTTGCTTTATATGCTTAATGATTATATATGCTTATAAAACAGAAAGAAAGAAAGAAATGCAACAGCTCGCCACTGGCGAAAACTCGCAAAAAGGACATCTTTGTACCTTATTTACCCCAAACATTTATAGTTGCACATTAAGTTACACATTGGTACTAGTAATGTGACAAAGTACAAAAATTTCTTTATAATGGTACTAAGAGTATATTGTTTAAATATTTCTAATTGTATTTTGTGTATGCACAGTACATGGAACACAGTAATGGAGACTTGCACATTCAAATAATACTTTATTTAGTTCTCTTCTACAGTCCATGTTTTAGGAATAAAACAAGTCATTCAAAACAAAATATTGAAAGAAAATATGTATTGAACTCAACTGACAAACGTCAATTATACAATGAGTTAAAATAAACATTTATTGTCACTTCTTTAAAGCTTCCTGGCTTGTTTGTTTAAAAGTAGTAGCTTTTTACAGAGTGTTAAAGTAAACATATACCTCAATATATAGAGCTACTTAAAACTGCTAAAATGTAAAATTAGTGCAATAATGAAAGAGCACCCCATAAAATAAAGATAGTTCCTATCAGCATACTGTAACATTCCCCTGTCATCTACCCTCATTCACCGGACTACATTACCCATCATGGCAACTTCCACTGCTT
Source organism: Silurus asotus (assembly GCA_024362625.1). Classification (NCBI taxonomy): domain Eukaryota; kingdom Metazoa; phylum Chordata; class Actinopteri; order Siluriformes; family Siluridae; genus Silurus; species Silurus asotus. The sequence continues at coordinate 2,216,908 of MU551576.1, read as the reverse complement.
GATTCTTTTGTAAAAAAGGAGTGAAGTGTTTGTTTGCCGCTTTGAGCTCATCGCAACCGAATGTTGGATCGCGCGCAGGACTGTGGATGCGACTCGAGCTACAGCACTAGGGCGCGTCATAATGACGTGACAAGTGACTGGTTGCCATGGATACGTGACTGTCATGTATAGACTATCTTGTCTCTTTAAATTTTAAATCACTCTGCATGTATATACATAGCTCCATTAGAACCTTAACATGTCCTGAACACACACTCTCCACAAAAAAAAGGAAGGGGGAAGAATTTACTTTTTATAAAAAGTGCGGGGGACATGTCCCCCGTGTAATCTACGACCCCTGCATAATCTACAGGAATCCTTGATATCCCCAGTCCTGAGGTGAGATACTGAACAGGATCGAGTAAGATGAGACTTTAAACTGTTGCTCAGAGACGAGTCCATAACATCTTCTCTTCATCTTCTTTCTCTTGATCTTTTTCCTTCTACTCCTGATCCACTGGTGTTGGTGTTGGACATAATCCCTCTGTAACCTATAACATAAAGCTGTTCAAACACTTTGTGCTTTATATTCATCTCTATGTGAGGCTCATGACTGGTAGGAGATACGCTGCTTGGAGGAGACCGAGTCCTCACAGGGAACAAGCTGCTTGGAGGAGACCGAGTCCTCACAGGGGACGAGCTGCTTAGAGGAGACTGATGTTGTGTCCTGTCTTCGTCTTCCTGTGTCTGAAGAGACAAACACACAGTGAGATGCGTCTCTTAAAATGAATCTATAATCAATATTACCTTCACCACCAGCTTGTGTGTTTAAACCTGAATAAATCCTCTATTAAACCATTAAAACATTAACAAGCTGCTTGGAGGAGACCGAGTCCTCACAGGGGACGAGCTGCTTAGAGGAGACTGATGTTGTGTCCTGTCTCCGTCTTCCTGTGTCTGAAGAGACAAACACACAGTAAAACGCGTCTCTTAAAATGAATCTATAATCAATATTACCTTCACCACCAGCTTGTGTGTTTAAACCTGAATAAATCCTCTATTAAACCATTAAAACATTAACAAGTTATCACAATTTATATTTGAGTAAATATTTGTTACTTTTTCTAACACTGTTTATCAGTTCATTTCTGCTGAACAAAACCCATTTTTCTTTCCTCTCAGTTTAACAGCAGTTACTGAAGCACACAGAGGAACAACTCAGTCATACACTACACAAACTTTTAGTGAACTATAAGTAAACTCCTGTACTAATGTAATTTATGTAATCTTAATAACTTAATTATAGTTTTATTCATCTTTTAGTCAAAAAGTAGACGTTTCTAATAAACTAACAAACACAAAAGCAGCGCTAGCAAACCCTGCTAGCATGAGGCTAATGATGATGTCTCCGACACCATTAGCTGAAAGGTCCATTTCTGCTCACTGCAACATTTATAGAAATATTATTACTCTTTATTATCATTCTTTATTTATTTTAGTCAAATATATCTTTTTCCTGCAAGTCTGTGATCTTTATGCTAATGATCAGGAGTAAACACAAAATGAGGAACATCGCTCCTGATCAACTTTCCAGCTGTTTGGGGATTTTATGGGTGATTTGTTTCTCAATAATAATAATTATAATAAATGATAAGCTCTGTGTTTTAAAGAGAATAAAATCCATAAAGCTCAGAAACTTACCGTTCCAGGGGTCGTACAGTTCGCTTCATCCCGGCAGAGGGTCTTCATACTCCACCTGGAACACGGCGTCTCCCGGCGCTACAGGAGAAAAATCCAAGTGATGCTGAATCCCAGTGGAAACGCGACTGATCCGAAGCTGCTGCTTTTCAGCTGATACAGACTGTGTGGTCAAAAGTATTTGGACACGTGTCTTTTCCAGCCAAATGTGGTTCCTAAATTCACATAATTCACATAGACTTAAATGCACCATACAGATAATTAACATGCAAACTGTAAAAACACTTCATATAAACAGAATGTAGAATCACTAAAAGCATTTTAAATGGGATTTAAATACCCGCTACAGAGGGAAGCAGGAGCTTTTCTGTAGCTATTATTGCTTTTATGTTCATGGCACAGGACCAAATATCAGTTTATTTTATCTTTCCATAATCAGCTGGAAAAAAAACATAAAAGCTGCAGTGACAATGGAAAATTAAGGAGAGAAAGTCTCCGGGGACCATAATGATTTCTTGGCCTATGATGATGACTGGCTAATAAGCTGATTTAGATTCCTACAGCTGTGCTCCTGGATCTATGTTCTGAATTGGGTCCAGTACGACAGAGGGCAACACGCCGGAACCATGCCATCCCCGTCCAAATACAGGTTTTCACCACTCTGGGGTTAATGACAACAGGTTGTTTCTAGTGGGAAATGGCAGACAGGGAAAGACTTTATATAAATATTATATATAATCAACTTTTTCACAAAGACCTTATTTGGATATAATATGATTCTATTAAATCTCATGCTATAGGGCTGGTATCTGCCCCTGAGTGCCATAATGCCTGTCATTTTCGATGTTATTATTAAGGTGGGTAGTCGATACATCAGGTTTCCCTTTACTGTGGCACACTGACCTGCTTCAGCACATGATTCCTTTATCCTGACACATAGCAGTGTCAAGTCAAGTCGTCAAGTTTATTTGTATAGCGCTTTTCACAACAGACATTGTCTCAAAGCAGCTTTACACAAATCAACAGTGATGGTGAATGGTGTGAATTTGTCCCTGATGAGCAAGCCTGTGGCAAGGAAAAACTCCCTTAGATGTTATGAGGAAGAAACCTTGAGAGGAACCAGACTCAAAAGGGGGAACCCATCCTCATCTGGGTGACATCAAGAGTTTGATCATAATTTTTTCCAACAATACAGAACACTGGACAGTGAGAACTAACATGAGTACTGGAGTATAAGATTATAAGTGATGTTCTTTCTGCAGTCTTAAACAGTCTTTATGGTTAGTAGCTCCTAGTTTTATGAGCTCAGCATTTGTGATCAACACAGATCCAGCATCAGCTTCTCCATGCCAGAGCCTTTAACACTCCAGGAAGTCCAATGACAAAACTCCACACATGTAGCGGGATCCAAATGGCACTGGTACGTCTCTAGCAAAGGCGATTTCTTTAAGACTGCAAGGGAAGCTCGGCTTCCCTTCTAATGTCACAAAATTAATGGTCAAATATGTACTATTGTATTAACATTTTATTGACTAAAAATGCGTTAGAAAACGTTCAGAATCAGTTACATATAGCAGGTCGGCTGACTCGATTTCCTTCTCATACATTCCCGCAGCGTCACAGTGCATTTCCCTATTAAAGCCCAGCGTCCATTGACTTCAATGGGGCTGCTTTGAACGGTTTTTTTCAGCGCTTCGAAACTAGACGGTCATTGGATAAACGCTGCGATTATGTCCCGCCCATGGACGCTCAGCGTCTCTGGGGGTGAATGGGGAGTGGGCTGGCCCGGACTCCGAGCTTCTGCGTGATGATTGGAGGGTCTGTCGAAAGACTGCATCTCCTTTTGACTGACAGCGATTCTGTACTATAAGGAATCACTGAAGCTCTTCGCGCTCAGTCCCATTCGCACATTCCTTGTTTCAGTTTTACAGAGTTAAATTTTTTTTTTTAGATCGTTCATTCATTCATTCCTTCCTTCCTTCATTCATTCATTCATATAACGCAGGTGTAGAAAGGAGCTTCTCCTGTTTAAAGCGACTCAAGTCCTACACCCGAAACACAATGGGCCAAGGCCGTTTAAGCAGCCTAATGGTAATGGTCTGTGATGTCATCACTCTGAGGTAAAATATCTATTTCAGTGACGTCTGCTCCGGGGGATATTACTAAGTCTAATGTGTGGTTAAAGCGATGAGTTGGTCCAGTGATGTTTTGTTTAACCCCAAATGAGTTTAATAAGTCAACAAATGATAATCCTAGAGCATCATTTACATCATCTACATGAATATTAAAATCTCCTACAAGCAGCACTTTATCAAAATTGATCAAGAGATCTGTTAGAAAACAAGCAAACTCTTGAAGAAAATCAGCGTAGGCTCCTGGGGGTCTGTACACGGTGACCAGAGCGAGTTTTATATGTATGTCTGAAAGTACAACTTTAAGAACGAGCACTTCAAATGATTTAAAGCTGAATCCTAACATCTGACTAACATTAAGAGAGGCAGTATAAATGGTTCCTACCCCCCCCCCACGACCAGTCTGACGCGGCTCATGCTTATAAACGTATCCTGACGGTGTCGACTCGTTTAGACCCATATAATCACCTGGTTTAATCCAGGTCTCAGTGAGACAGAGGGCATCGAGATTATTCTCTGTGATCATCTCATTTATAATCAGTGCTTTGGGTGCAAGTGATCTAATGTTTAAAAGACCAAACTTTAAAACTTTTTGGTGTTTGTTTATCTGGCATTTTTCAGTTTTAACTTCAATCAGATTATTTCTGGATCTTGCGTATTTAATTCTTGGTTTTACTACACGAGGAATAGACACGGTTTCTATAAACTGGGCTGTGTGTGAACTTGTAACTATTTGGTCTGTTGTATGCGTGTTCTCATTGTTGTAAATTTCCTGATGTCTTACCAGTCAGATGGTGTGAAGTATCCTAGAGATGTTTTCTGATAGCACTGCTGCTCCAACTCTGCTGGGGTGCAGGCCATCAGGGCGGAAGAACCTAGGACGCTCCCAGAAACAGTTCCAGTTATTAACAAAGAGAAGTTTATGTTCTCGACACCATGACTGTAACCATTCATTTAGAGCTAAAAGTCTACTAAACTTCTCAGCTCCTCGCTGGTAAGTGGGAAGAGGTCCTGACACTATAATCCTGGTTGTGGGTGATGTGCTGCGTACCGTCTCCACCAGGATCCTGAAATCCCTCTTTAAGATCTCTGTTTGTCTCAGCCTGGTGTCGTTCGTTCCGGCATGAAGAACAACCGCTCCGAAGTTCTCCTTTAGGATCGCGGGTACCTGCGCAGCGACATCAAGAACACGAGCACCAGGAAAACAGCGAGTGTGCACCTTACCTTTAGCTCCGGTAGCGCGGACATGCCGGACGATGGAATCTCCGAGAATCACAGTGTCGCGTTCCGTCTCGCGGAGAGGGGCGAAGCGGTTCTCGGTCGAGATCTCGAAGGCCTGTAGTGGTGGCGGGGGAGACGCCCTCGACCGGGGCTTTGCTTGTCTCTTCCGCCGCTGCCGCATCCAGGGTCCGTGTTGCACCTTTGCTGGAGATGTAGGTGCGCTGGGTCTGGGCAGAGAAACACGCGGAGTTGAGGTGCTGGGAGCGTTGGGTTCAACCCGGGAATTTACCTGGGACGAGTGCGCGTCCGCCGCGTCTGCCCGGGATGTTTCCAGCGCCGCTTTCCGCTCTCGCAGCCGGGCATGCTTTTCATGCAGCTCGCGAATCTGTTTCTCCAAAACCTCCATCTCCAACGCCACCGTTTGCAAATCAAACGAGTCCTAACCTGTGCTCAAAGTCAGACACACAGCCGGCATAGGGCTCATAATCACAAACAGAGTTAATATACACAAATATGATAAAGTGAGAGAAAATATAGTGGTAGTCGAGTTTACTGACTACAGGAACAAGTCAGGAAGACTAACAATTTAGGATTATTAAAAGAGAAAAACACAAACAAACGAATATAAACACGAATACAAACACGGAAATCGTGGCAAACAAGTCAAACACAGGAAGCCAGGAAGTGTAGGGAACAGACTACAGGCAGCTGCAGGACGTGATTACTGGCTTCTTGGTGAGTTTAACAACATATAGAAATTGTAAACATTGTCCTAATGTAGTCTATAATATGACAGGTGACAGAGGCGTCACCCCTCAGACGCTCCTCACCTTCTTAAATGCAGATGTGGAGCTTTGGATGTCTCAGGTGGAAGACTTTTATACCACCCAGAAAAGGTTTATCAGGGTGTGTGGTGTTTTGCACAATGTGGCACTGAGGACCAGTTTCCCTCTCCCTCCTGACCTGGAAGAATCCATGAGGAGGTCATACGGCGTTTGTAAGGAAGAAAAAAAGAATAAAAAAAGATTTGACAAGACAGAAATAAAATATTATATTAAAATACAAGATACAATAGCTTTACACTCAGCTTTATACTATTGACTATAAGTGTAAAACTATCATAAATAGCCATAAGAAAAACAGAAAGAGGAAAAAGGCATGTTCAGACTCTGTTTCTCTTGTCTTCTTCTTTTTTTTCTATTTCTCGTTTTCTTTTGAGTGTTTTCTGGTCTCAGCTGAGCAACAATTTCCCCCCCATCGCTCTCGGACTCATATAATGATCTGTTTTATTCTCAGAAGTCTTCTTTTCTTCCTCACAGAGATTTTGGGTATCCTGGAGCCCCCTGTTGGTCTGAAGCTGTAAGTTGTTCCTCTCCTCTATGTCGAATTTAGTTTTCTCTATTTCGTCCTCTTGTTTTTCTTTAAAATTCAACGTGGGCTCAAACTGAGCAACACGTTCCTCCAGTTGCTCTTTCTCTCTGATCAAATTATCTTTTTTCTGCTCTGCACTATTTTTTACATTCTCACAGTGATTCTGAGTATCCTGGTCTGTTCCAAAGTGACCTCAAGCTGAGCAACATGTTTCTCCACTTTCTTTTTCTTTCTCGTCCAGCTTTCTCTCTCACATTCTACAGTTTTTTCGAGTTACTAATTGCAGCTGAGCAACACGTTCCTCCAGTTGCTCTTGGTGTCTCATCAAATTATCGACTCGTTTAGACCCATATAATCACCTGGTTTAATCCAGGTCTCAGTGAGACAAAGGGCATCGAGATTATTCTCTGTGATCATCTCATTTATAATCAGTGCTTTGGGTGCAAGTGATCTAATGTTTAAATTAGATCACTTGTTTATGTGCTCTTGGTGTCTCATCAAATTACCTTTCTCATGCTTTGCAGTCTTCCTCTCTTCTTTACAGAGATTCAGAGAATCCTGGACCTCTCTGATGGTTTGGATCTGTAAGTTGTTCCTCACCCTCATGTCTAGGTGATCCTTCTTGCTTTTCTCCTTCCATTTATTTCTCTCAAATTCCAAATTGGCCTCAAGCTGAGCAACACGTTCCAGCAGTTGCTTTTGTTCTCTCGTCCAGCTCTCTCTCTCACATACCACAGTTTTCTCCAGTTCCTTGTGGATATTCAAGGAAGACTGGAGCTCCATGGTGGTCTGATCTAAAATAAACTCAAGCTGAGCAACACGTTCCTCCAGTTGTTTTTGTTGTCTTGCCCAGCTCTGGCTTCTCTCAGTTATGTCCTGTTCCTGCTGCTTTCGCTCAGAAGCCAAAGAAGCCTCCAGCATTTGCACCGTCTGTAGCAGAATGGCTTTCCCTTCTCTCTCTTCTCTTATTTCATCTATTATTAGATTAAAAAATGCATCCAAGTCTTTTACTACTTTCTCCATGTGTTCCAGCTTCTCCTTCATTTCAGCAATCTGCTTAGTTTTCTTCGTTCTTCTGCTTTGAAAAAATGCAGTAAAAAAAACTGTACATTTCACTACATATGAGATGTTCATCTGCTGGAAGTTCATGTTTAATGCTGCATGTTTTATAGGATTTATAAACTGGAATAAATGTTTCTATATTGGTTTTGTTTTAAACGAGTGTTGCATTTTTAGCTACTTTTTACCCTCAACTATAAGGAGGCAGAAGTTGGGATTATTACAAAACCTGTATGTGAGTATTTTAGGCAAAATGCTGTTTATTGTATTTATTGTATAACTATATGCTTCAGATGAGTTTTATATAAAAATAAAATAAAAATAAAAGGTTGTTTAGTAAATGCATTATTCACTAAATAAACATCAATGAAACTGGATGATTTGTTTTTATTGAATGTAAAAATATTAATTTAAGGATAATTTAACTTAATGATTTGAATAGTTTTGGATTAAATGAAGACTTTACTGAACTGAACAGCACTGAATTCTCCTTTAAATGAACTCAAGTTTACTGAACTAAATACTGTTACTTATATAAAAATAATCCCGGTTTCTTGAACCCTGTTCGGTTTCAGCCCCACTTTTGGGCCTCACAGCTGAAAATTGGGCTTTACATCATCCATAGATGCTGAAGTTCCTTAGAAAATAATATGTACATCATAAAATATTTTTGTTTTTTATTATACAGATACATACATTTGGTCATGAAACAATCCAGAATAGTGATGGGTTAAAAGTCACATGTACAATGAGTTTATATTTCAACTTTGAAAAAAAATACAATAAAAACGAGATTCCTATAAACATTATTCTGAGACTGTGTGTAGTCTTTTTCTCCCTCCGTCTGTTTGAGAAAAAGCAGCCTGATAACAAAATGTAATGGGAATAATAAAATCCACACAATAAGTATAAGACTGGTATTTGAACATTAGAAAACCAGTAGAAGAAGTAAGTAATGAAAATAAAAGTAGCACAGTGCTTCCTTCAGTGCCTTTGTAAATGATGGACCTTCCTTTTATTCTTTCATTCTACAAACAGCACATCCTCCTCTCTCAGCCAGTGATGAGGCCTCGAGGAGCTGTTTTCAGAAGCTTGTTGTTGATGGTTTAAGGGGTTGGTGGACTGAATTTTACCACATGCCCAGATGCTATTTTTTTTAGGAGATCTCTAAACAGTGCTGGACTTGTGTAGAAGTCGTCAACTAACATTTTGTAGCCCTTTCCCAACATCTTATCAACAAGTGCTATGACAGATGGTCTACAGACTGGCTGGGGTGTAAAATTATTATTTCACCTCTCTTCAGGTGTGTTGGGGGATACAACCGTTGAAGACTGGGGTTTTCTGTCTCTCACTCTTACTGGAACAGAGCTGGAACAGGTGCTGAGTTTGGAGACTGCTTGAACCTCTTTTCTGGTTGATGGCTGGTGTGTGGAACCCACTTCTCATCAAAAGATTCAACTAAATGCCTGTTGGAGCTGCTATCATGGGCCCTCAACTGCTCAGTTGTATGAATAAGATAATTATACCATAACATAGGGAATTGTTCATTTAGTATAATTCTTCCTATAAAACTTCATTATAATGAACATAGTATCTAACAATGTGTTAGTAATAATAATAATAATAATAATAATAATAATAATAATAATAATAAATAAATCTGATAATAATGTTAGCAACAGTGTAACTCAGTCGGTTCACTGGTTTTGGTTTAATAGAGTCTGAATCTAAAGATTCCCTGGTAAATAACTCGATTCCACAGTTCTAGAAAAGTCTGTAACATGAAACATTCTGCCTCCTTAAAAATATTTCTTTCAGCAGTCTCACTCTGAAAACTTTTGTTCTGTTTGTGCAAAACCAGCAGGTGGTCAGAAAGTTCCTTTTCTGTTCCTGGGTTAGTTTGAGGGGTTCACCTCAGTCAGCTTCGTCTCCGTGGTTTGGCTCGTCATCTTACATCATCGTCCTATTGTAATAAATGGTGTTCCAGCATGAAAAACAACTGACCTGCATATTAACAGACAATAATCAGTTCCCAAACATCTCAACATTCACTGTTTCTAGTTCAAGAACAGAACAAATAGCATTCGTACAGTTCAGAGTCTGATTTGAGGTTTGATCAAGTTTATATTGGCTATGTTTGTTTGAGTTCTTGCATGTAGATGATACTTTAATACATTTAATACTAACTTCATGCAGGTTCTCACCATAAAGACTGGATTTTATAAAAAGTTTTTGACAAAATAAATTGTTTAAATGTTATTAAATCTGTACTCGTTATTTCTATATTATTTATTACATTAATTTTAATCATCTTCATTTAACTTCTGTTTCATTTATTTATATCACAAAAATTTAGCCTAAAATTTAAACATTTACCCCCTGTATGTAAAACAGTTTAAGTTTTTCGACAGTTTAATATTATGAAGGAGAATATTTTGCTTTGTAAAAGATCAACATCACATATAAGTAGACAACAAAACACCATTAATAATTTATTTATTTAAGTAGAAAGGAAGTCCTGACATGGCCGCTAGAGGGCAGTGTGAGACTAACATCTGACAACCAACTGCAGTTATTGTTGTTATTATTATTATTATTATTATAGTTTTGGAGGGGATTTATGAATGTTTCTTGCTTTAATGAGGATGTGCTATGAGGATTGTATAACATTTAATCAAACTAATTATTGGAAAATTATCATTTTATCTATTTGGGTTTCATTAATGTGTAAATCAGCATATAATAAAAATAAAAATTATTCATTATAAAATCATAAATATGATTAAATGTAGACCTTTAGGAACTGAAGCACCTCAGTGCAATAAAGTAATACATTCTAAAGTCCAGCAAACACGACATGGGAGTCAATTACTTTTCTTGAATACGGTTTGCAGGAGAAAATCTGGTTTTGTTGAAATAACAGGTTAACCTGTTAGCTTTCAACACAGATTTTGGGACTCACAGCTGAAATGCCCTACCTAAATTTAAATGTTAACAGTTCCTGATAAAATTGGACTTTATACACAATTTAAATATCTCTAAAAAGAAGACACTTTGAGCTTTACCGTCCATTATTCACTGTTGATATTGTTCAAAAAAGGTATGTTATAGATGATTAAGTACTGTAGACAAAAATTAATCTTAAATTTTTTTTCCTTTATATATAAATACATGAAATCTGTCCTATAGCAATCTAGAAAAGTAATAGGTTGAAAGCCACATGTCTGATGAGTTTATATTTTAAATTGAATGAAGATATCATAAAAAAAATGAGATTCCTACAAACATGTATCTGATACTATGTCTGTTTCACCCCTCCCCAACCAAATTTTAGGACTCACACCTGAAATTCTCTACCTAAATTTAAATGTTAACAGTTCCTGATAAAAAATGTGCTACATACACAATTTAAATATCTTTGAAAATAAGACACTTTGAGCTTTTGTTATACATGTTTGGGGCTATTGATATTGATTTGGCATTCATATTGATGGCCAGGAAATGTCCCCTGTTTGTCTAGTGGTTAAGATGCAGCGCTCTCACCGCTGCGACCTGGGTTCGATCCCCGGTCAGGGAACCATCCCCAGCCAAATGTGCCAAATGAAACGTGCGGAGGATTCGCTGTGGCGACCCCTAACGGGAGAAGCCGAAATAAATAAATTGATGGCCAGGTAGCCAGACAAGCTATTGTTCTACAGTCATGGCTATTTATATTGATGTCTGGCCATTCAAATCTCAACAATACACATACACACACACACTTACTATTCAAGCATTTCTCTTAAAATAACAAACAGGCAATAAAACCAATAAAATCGTATAAAGCTATAAGGGGAGATTTATTGTAACTTACAGATGTAGAGCTCCATGTCTCTGTTGTTACTCCGCCTCCAAAAATATTTTCCACATCGCTGCTTTTTTTGCAAATCTCCAATAAAACAACTTATTAAATTGTCTATTTTTTCCTTGTTTTTTTTTTTTTTGTAAACAAAGTCCAGTTAGCACGCGCTATAAACAGCTGTTTATGTTGACCTGAGAGCTGCATCATTTCCTGGTTCGTCACTGCTTCTTCGCTGCTTCACCCAGTTATAGTTTGTAAAGAGTAATAAAACTAAGCCTCACACACGTGAAGAATAAAATCCTCCCATGTATCGTTAGAATCCTGCACTTATTGGCTACATTGTCCATCAGTCATTTTGTTTCCATAATGTTACTGGCTGGGAAATAAAAGGTTTAAAATGAAAGGCGGCGCATAAAAAAACATGGCGACACCTGCAGAGAGAGAGGAGACTCCACCCAAGATTTATACTCTTACTTTTTTATTATAATTATTATTTTTTTTTTTTTTACTTTTTTGTGGTCCCAACTGTTTTGTAACACTATATTCTACCAGCCATATTTGGTTTTTGTCACCAAGATGTCGATTTTTTTATGTGAAAGTTATTCGGAAATATATGAACACAAACACCAGCCGAAGTTCTGTGACACAACCATGAAGCCAAAGAGGTTAACAAATGATAACTGGATAAATAACTAATAAATAAATGCTTCATCCAGCTAATTAACATGCAAACTGATGATGAGTTTCATTACCTGCTGTATGAACCTGAACAGAATCCACATTGTATTTCTAGTTGGAGATGCTGAGTTTCTCTTTTTTATTGAAATCTTTTTATTAAAACAGCAGGATGAGTTACTAAAGCTAAACTTTTTCTCTCATTGAGATGTGAATTCTGTAAAACTGCTACTGCAATTTTTACATGAGATGCAATAAAATCGTCCACCTACACAAACCAAACCTAACTTCCTTATTACTTATTTTAATTTTCAAGTTATTTTACTGTGGAGTTTTTAAAAAGTGAAAGGAGGCGATCCTGGTGCTATTATTCACGTGAGCCTTAAAGAAAAGTCTACAATAAATAATCACACCAGGCTCTTTAACTGCTGTACACGCTGAAACAGAAACACCATCCAGAGATGCTATGTAATCAGAAAGTTTGCTTTTAGCTGCATGTGGTCCTACACTGTAAAAAATGATATGTTGACACAACTTGACTTAGTCAAGTCATCTTGTTGCATTGACTCAGTTAAGTTTAGCATACATTAGGTGTTAAGTTCACTCAACTTTCATTCATTTGTTGAAATTATTGATCCACCGTTCTAAATCAATTGATGAGCATTTAAAATCTTTATTTAAGGCAACTGAAAAATCTATTGGTAAAACATAATTTTTCATGTTTTCACAACAATAGATCTGGTCTAATTAACATACAATAGTAATTTTTCCTAAACATAACTGAGTTTACTGGACTTTGGTTTGACAAGTAGTTCTGGAAATCTAAACAGATTTTTTATGAAATCAACACAACTGCAAAATTCAAACTCTCAGCATTTATTTTTTAAAAAGATACACTGCATCCAAAAACACAGACATAAAGAATTCTCTTGCAAAGATATAAAAACACTAGACAAGAAAAACCTTTACATATACACAGCTCACACAAACAGGTGCAAACTTCTGTATGCACAGACCCATCCTCGAGCCAAAATAGTACAAATAACTGTCCTTGTCATCAGATATATGCATTGCAAGAACAAGTGTACATGAATAATTCACAATAAGCCGTGTTAAACTTTACATTAAACTGTTCAAAAACTGTCTTTAATTCACAATTATAGTAAAAAAACAAGGAAAGAGGAAGCAGTACACGCTAACAAGAAAACACTCAGTTTAAAAAGATTTCCCACTTAAAACAATGAGATCTAAAATCAACAATGCTTTTGAACTTTAAACCAGTACAACGATTGAACAGTAGCAAAATGGAAAAAAGGTTTTGTTTGTTTTCTGTCTTATCGCAGCAATTTGGTCTTTAAAGAGTAAACTTTTGCGGTGCAAGAGTCTGATCCAACTCCAATAAACAGCTGCTGTATCAATTCAAAAGTGAATTTTAGTTCTTTTGGGTAATCATGAGTTAACCCAATTTTTTAAGTTGGTTCAACCTAACTTTTAATCTTTCATTCAAACTTTTTCCACAAATTCCTGTATGGCCTTTACATTAAAAATTAAACACAGAGATTGCAAACCATACTGTAAACACAATAAACAAGACACATTTTCTTTAGAGAAAAATATTTATTTTACAATTTTGCCAAGCGACACATTTCCTGCCAACATTTCCTGCAAAAATTGGACTCAGATATACCTTAATTTCCGGACTATAAAGCGGACTTATATAAGGCGCACCCACTGAATTTGACAAACATTTTTTATTTTTAACATTATTAAGCCGCACCTGTCTATAAGTAATACACTAATGTACTTTATACAGGCTTTAACGAAAGACAAGGCGTAACGGGTAAAATATGTTGCGTTTCTATTAGGAGCATAGCGGTATTTTGGGAATAGACTGCCGGTTCTTCCGGTATTACTGTGTGTGTGTGCGTGTGAGACTGAGGAATATGTCCTTATCATTTTCTGATAGTCATTTCTAAGTTTCTTTGACTCACCCGTAACGCTGTTGCCCAGAAAAATAAAAAAGCAGGAGTTTTGAAAACCTGTCTTTGCTTATTTGATTTCTGTTGTAACTGGAATTTTAGTGAGCTCTCCCTTCACCCAGACTCAACACGCTACAACGGCTTGTATCTGAACAGTAGCCTACCAATTAAGTAATTGTTCTCTGTCTTCCTCCTTCCTTTCACAACTACAGTGGTACCTTGACCTACGAGTGCATTAATGTACGTGTTTTCAAAGGTACGAGCGGTCACTCAGTTGATTTTTTTGCTTTGTTACGCAAGCAAAAAATTGAGGTACGAGCTCGAGACGCCGCTGTTAGATGGCGAAGCAAAGCCAGAAAGCGAAGACTGTGACGAAGATAAGCAAAGAAGAAAAAGTACAAATTTAGAAATACGTAGTGTACACCTGTAGCATCTGTAAGGCTTGATTTTTCCGCCACTTCCGCGAGTTCTTCTGCGGCTGCACAGTGCCATCTCACTACCGTATTTTCGTGTATATAAGATGCACCCTGGGTGAGGGGTATGTAAAACTTTCTATAAGACGTGTCTTATATACGCGAAAATACGGTAGTCAGATAGTGAAGTGGCAAAAGCCGCCGATTGGTCATGCGGATTGAGATAACCGACGTTAAATGGCAAATTTGCCCCCCCTTGTGCTTGAGACATTAGGGTTCGTCGACATAAAAGAATCGACATAACCGATTAAAAAATGCTAAGACAAAGCGAGAATTTGGCGGTTCCACTTCAAAAACTTTAACTTAATAGGGTTGGTGAGTTAACCGAGGTCGAGATAAGTGGGTTCCACTGTATTAATAAAATTTAAATAAAATAAAAAGACAAAAAAGGCAATCCTGTAATGCAAAAATACAAAAAATGCTTTTGAAGTGCTGGAGTAAATAAATTCTCAAAGTGTCAGAACAACAATCCTAATGCTGCAGCAATAAACAAGCAGAGTTTTAACACATGCATAAGAGTAATCAAGTATTACAGCTGTTAAAAACCAAACCTTACACTAAAACTCAAAACTGACTTTGGCCTATGTTGCACTGTTATACAGCTACTAACCAAACAAGAACAAATCAATACTTGCACTTTTTCAGCCATATGAACTGCTACTTCACCTGTAACAGTTTGTTTTTGAAGGACTGGACTCTTGCAGAGCACTGGGGGTCAAGGCCAATAAACACTTTCTGAATAGTTTCAAACGTGTATTTTAGTTCTTTAGGATAGCGAAGTATTTTTATGGCATAAATAAAGTAAAATAGAAGAGTAACAGCTGTAGGGAAGTCTTGCACATTATCCAGCACAACTTGCTCCTCTAAAACCACAGATAGGCACCTTTGAATTTGAATGGATGGTGGCAACATCATCTTCAATGACAGTTAGGACCCCCTTCTTCATCCCTTCTCTGTGAGTGTCTTCTGGGTCTGTGTCCCACAGTAAAAAGCAGCATAAAGACAGAATTATAACCCATAATTTATTACATTTTGCTGGACCACAAAGAGATTTTTATACTGTTTGAGATAGGTCACCCAAAAATCACACATGCCACAATTTCCCATTGTGCTTGCTTGGATATACACCATGTTGCCAAAAGTATTTACTTATTAACTTATTAAGTATTTACACAAATCCTAATGTTTAAACATATAATTATGTTTGATTGAATTGTATGCTAATGTTCTAATTTTATAGCAAGAGTTGAGCAGGACACTTTTCTATTCTAAAATAGCAATGCTGCTGTGTATGGAAAGTAATGACTGATTCAGTCAGTGTGGAAGAACTTGACTTGTCTGCAGAAAGCAAAGGTTTAATCCCAGATAAACATTTCTGGGGGGACTTTTAATGCAGACCCTGAGCCAAAAACATCACCAAACATCAATGACTTGTACTTACACTATATGGAAAAAAGTACTGGGACACATCCTTCTTTAGAACAGAAAAAAGGCACTTCCAAAACTGTGGCAACAAAGATGAAAACATAATCAATGTGTTTACAAATTGTATTTCCATCTCTGTTGCAACAGTTTTGGAAGTGTCTAAATTGACTACCCATATGTACAAGTCATTGGTGTTTGGTTTGAGTTTTTGGCTCAAGGTCTGCATTACACCAGAGGTGTTCAGCTGGAATTAGGACTTTATGGAGATCCATCAAGTTCTTCCACAATAAATGAATCAATCGTTTCCTTTTGAACCTTTCCTTATACACATAAGGCATTTTCATGTTAGAATAGAAAAGGGGGTGTCCCAATACTTTTTCCAATATAGTGTAACACTTAATTTGCGCTGTCAGACTCATTACTGATAAGTATTCAACTAGGATTATTCAATAATTACATTTTTGCCAACACTTTGCCTCCTCCATCTACTCTTTCCCCTGACGTTTTTCTTATAGAACAGTTATCAGATTAGTTTCAGACATCAGACAAAAATGTTTTCTCTTTACAGGATCTGTACCTCAGGTATGAGAGAATATGCTGATAACAGACTGATAACACACTTACCAGGCAAGACTTCAGGAAGTTTCCAGACTTTTCCCTTATAAACAAAGGTATACTTTTGAGAGCTGTAGCTTTTCTTTGAGCAGCAAGCCTAAAAGACACAGAAAAAGTTAAATCCTTCAGCTTTATGCTTCTGAGATATGTGGCTATTAAACGTTTAAGGGACATTGGTTGTCAGCTCACAATATTTAAAAGGACAACTGACTGTGTCATGCCTCCTCAAACGATTTCTGAGATCTTTATAAAACTGGGATGGCTGACAAACATCTTTGAAATCACATAACGCACATAAACATTTAAAGTGGTCAGTAACTGCAGCAGTGTGTTTGTGTGATCTTGTCAAATGTTTTTTTTTTTATTTTTTTATTTTTTTACGCACCTAAAGTTTTAAAAGTGCAGATGCAGTTACAACCCCATACAAGCTGACAGGATCGCCCTCGATAGACCTATGAAAAGAAAAACAAACAAAGAATATTCGATGAATCACGAAGCAAAACAATAATGCCAAATTACATTGAACTAGTTAAATGGTGCTAAGAGGATCTATGCTAAAAAACACTAAGCTCCTGAAATACTAGACATTTGCTGATAATTTAACATGATGATATATTTTCTGTGTTTTAGACCGGATGTTATGTAAAGGTTATGTTGTACGTCTAAGATCAGAAATAACCACAGGGTTAACAAGGCTAAGAATACCCTATAACTATAACTCAATTATCACATGTTTAGCATTAACGTTAGACAAAACCGATTCACAGAAAGCAGAAGGCTGATGGTGATATAGAACTTACCAGCTGGCAGAGGATTCTGTCTGGTCTTTAAGCTTCCTCTAATGCAAATAAAGCAAAGATTCCACAACACACAACCCATTTAAATATAGTTTATTGTAATAACTATAACTTACACAATAATCATATATTTTGAAACATTTCATTCAAATTTTACAAAGTGAACTGAACATGACCTTCAAATAAAGCACGTTAGCTGTCTGAGCTCATTGCAAAATATCACTACATTCCTTAAAATAGTCTTCCCAAAACACACCGTTACATTATACGTTAAGCATTTGTGTAATATATTTAGGTAATTTTCGATAATAAAACTACAAGAAAGTTTGCCTTAACCAGAGAACATTCAGCCCCTTCTAAAATGCATTTGATGAGGGGAAACCCTGTGCAAAATGCTACGGAAACAGACTGCGCATGCACAAAGACAGGAAGTGAAACACTTTTCCCAACTTAATTGTTCTTTTTTATTTGACAAAATAGTAGTAAACATGCAGTTAAATCTTTTTTATGAGTAAACTCAACACTGTGCTCAAAAATATGTCCACCTAACTTATAATTTTAAACTGAGTTAACAATTTGCAAGTTGGATTTTTTACAGTGCGGTGAAGACTGGGATTTTCTGTCTCTCACTCTTACTGGTAGAGCTAAAACAGGTGCTGAGTTTGGAGACTGCTTTAACCTCTTTTCTGGTTGATGGCTGGTGTGTGGAACCCACTTCTCCTCAAAAGATTCAACTAAATGGCTGTTGAAAGACAAAGAAAGCAAAAAATATCATTTTATATCAAGTACATACTTTTGCAGTAGTATGAAATCAGGAAGGGGCAAACACTTTTTCACACCACTGTGTATATTTATTTGCATGTTTGTCACACTTTAATGTTTCAGATCGTCAAACTAATTTAAATATTAGTGAAAGATAACACAAGTGAGCATAACATGCAGATTTTAAATAAAGGTTTTTATTATTGAGGGGAAACAAAATCCAAAACTACATGGCCCTGTGTGAAAAAAGTGTTTGCCCCCCTGTTAAAACTGTGCTAAATTTATCACACCTGTGTTCAATTTCTCTCGCCACACCCAGGCCTGATTACTGCCACGGCTGTTCACAATCAAGAAATCTCTTAAATGGGACCTGCCTGACAACGTGAAGTCAACCAAAAGATCCTCAAAAGCTCATGATCATCATGCTGAGTTCCAAAGTTCAGGAACAAATGAGAAAGGAAGTAATTGAGATCTATCAGTCTGGAAAATGTTATAAATCCATTTCTAGAGCTTTGGGGCTCCAGTGAACCACAGTGAGAGAAATTATTCACACATGACAAAAACATGGAACAGTGGAGAACCTTACCAGGAGTGACCGGCTGACCAAAATTACCCCAAGAGCACAGGGTCGACTCATCCAAGAGGTCACAAAAGACCCCATAACAACATCCAAAGAACTTCAGGCCTCGCTTGCCTCAGTTAAAGTCAGTGTTCATGACTCCACCATGAGAAATAGACCTGGCAAAAATGATCTGCATGGCAGAGTTTTAAGACAAAAACCGTTGCTGAGCAAAAAGAACATAAAAGCTCGGCTCAGTTTTGCCAGAAACATCTTGATGATCCCCAAGACTTTTGGAAAAATACTGTGTGGACTAAGGAGACAAAAGTTGAACTTTTTGAAAGGTGTGTGTCCCATTACAACTGGTGTAAAAGTGTCACCGCATTTGAGAAAAAGAACATCATACTAACAGTGAAATATGGTGGTGGTAGTGTGATGGTCTGGGGCTGTTTTGCTGCTTCAGGACCTGGAAGACTTGCTGTGATAAATAGAACCATGAATTCTGCTGTTTACTAAAAAATCCTGAAGGAGAATCTGTTTGTGACCTCGAGCTGAAGTGAACTTGGGTTCTGCAGCAGGACAATGATCCAAAACACCAGAAAGTTCACCTCTGAATGGATGAGGAAAAATAAAATTAAGACTTTAGAGTGGCCTAGTCAAAGTCCTGACCTGAATCCTATTTAGATGCTGTGACATGACCTTAAGAAGGCGGTTCGTGCTCAAAATCCCTTCAATGTGGCTGAATTACAACAATTCTGCATAGATGAGTGGAGCAAAATTCCTTCACAGTGCTGTAACAGACTCATCGCGAGTTATCACAAACACTTGTGATGTCAGTTGTTGCTGCTAAGGATGGCCAAACCAGTTATTAGGTTTAGGGGGCAAACACTTTTTCACACGAGGCCATGTAGTTTTAAATTTTGTTTTTCCTCAATAATAAAAAACTCCATTTAAAAACTGCATGTTCACTTGTGTTATCTTTTACTGATATTTAAATGAGGTTGATAAGCTGAAACATTAACGTGTGACAAACATACAAAAAAATACGAAATCAGGAAATTGCAATTGCTCAGCTGGAGGTCTCTTTCAGGAGAATACATTTGTCACTTTTTCCTACCTGTCAGAAAAATTCAACCTCCCTAAAACTCATTTTTTTTCCGATATCTCCAAATTCGTGATTTTGTATGGAACACATCCTCTCATTTCCCGAACCCACCTCCTAACAAGAGATTGATCAACTTTTAGAAATAAAACTTTGTAAGGGTACTGTCTCTAATATTTATAAAACTATTTTTTTTATTCGTTGTTCAATCGGGCCCTTCATCGCTTTCTAAAATAAAGAGTAACTGGGAATCGGACCTTAATTATAATTTCACGGATAAAGAATGGTCCAAGGCCCTTGGTCGTACCAAGGTACCTCCTCTATATGCGCCCGTCAATCGTTAATACAGTTTAAATTCTTGCATAGAGTGTATTGGATAAAGACCAAACTATCTAAAATTAACCCTGGTTTGGATCCAACTTGTGATCGGTGTCGGCAGGCTCCGGATAATTTTTATCATACTTTTTTGGTTTGCCCAGCCTTGACCTCTTTCTGGACATCAATTTTTAAATCAATCTCTGAATACTTCATTTTAGAATGTTCACTAATAGCATTATTTGGACTCAACCCCACAAATGACTCCTTGTCATCCTTACAATCAAACATGCTCGCCTTTTGTTTTATAGTAGCAAAGAGACTTATATTACTGAATTGGAAGAATCCTCACCCACCCAGTTCTTCTCATTTGAATTAACTGAGACATGACCTGTCTCAGTTAATTCAAATAGAAAAGATTAGATTTACATTACTTGGTATTACGAAAACGTTTTACACCACCTGGCAATCATTCTTAATCATATTTAATAGAAAGAGGAAAATAAAATCCTGTTTTCTTTGTTTAGCCTTTTTGAACTCCCCTTGCCCCTGACTTCTTGGTAGATGTAGAAAGGAGAAAGGAAAACATATCTTTGAGAGTGTTAATGTACTTATGTGCAAATCTTTTATTTTGTTTTCTTTTTTTTTTTTTTTTCTTTCTCCTGTTCTTGATGCTCACATTCATGATTGTGATTGTGTGTATAACTTAGAAAGAGAGTGACCAATTTCTTGTTGTTGGACTAGATTACCCACTGTTCCATTGTCTTTCTCGCCTTAGTGTCTTTTTGTTTGAATGCATCAATAAAAAAGAGTTGGATAATAATAATATTAATAATAATAATAATAAT
The DNA here is from genome assembly GCA_024362625.1 of Silurus asotus. Classification (NCBI taxonomy): domain Eukaryota; kingdom Metazoa; phylum Chordata; class Actinopteri; order Siluriformes; family Siluridae; genus Silurus; species Silurus asotus. Next base: position 2,196,057 of record MU551576.1, on the reverse strand, counting down.
AAGAAGAAGAAGAAGAAGAAGAAGAAGCCAAGTGATTTTGAAATGTTTTGCCGGTGTCTATAATGACGGGCGGGTCCATCTAATACACAAACGCCAAGTGTTCAAGGGAAGCAAATAGAAGCAAGACTGCTTAGAGGTTGTTACTTTGGCAACTGAACATAATCACTAAAGGTTTTGCGTGGGCCGGGAAACAAACCCGGGTCAACTGCTTGGAAGGCAGCTATGCTCACCACTATACCACCAACGCTACTGTGGCAGGGCGAATGTTGCCGAATAAATCCATGCTAGAAGAACGTTAGTTGTTTTGAACTTCTCAGCAAACCGGTTCATTCTCTTGCTCAACTGCAACTGCGAATGTATGCAAAAGTGCAAACAGTGACCGAGAAGCTTCTCCCTGCCGTAGTTTCTGTAGTGTAGTCATCACGTTTGCCTCACACGCAAAAGGTCCCTGGTTCGAAACCAGGCAGAAACAAGGTTGTGATTTTGAAGCTATTGTTACATTCTTAGGCCTGTAAACTGTGTTACTCGACAGCATTGGAGAAATTTTTTAAACTTTCTTTTATATTGTTTCTGCAGTGTAGTGCTTCAAGTGCTATTAGTGCTGTTCAAAAAAATGTTCAAACAAGTTAAATGTTTCTTATTTTAAAATATGCAAATGCAGATATAAGATAAACTATTTTTCTTTCAATAAAAGCTGAATTCAAGAAATTTCTGGAAACAAAAATTACTTTGACTTATTTTACGCACAGAAATGTGAAACTCTACATCTTCAAACTGCATCATGTAATTGAAAAAAAAGGAAAACTTTACAGAAGTGTTTGATTTACAAAATGCCAGCTAGTGATGTACATGCAGCCCCTTTTTACATCATTAGAATGCACAATTACTGTAGAAAAATTATAATCTAAGAAACTCCTGGAACTAAAAAGCAAAAAAAAATAATTAACAGGTTCTTTAACAAATCCTGTTTAGTAAAACTCCAAATTGTTAAAAACTTTAAGTCAAGTCAAGTTTATTTGTATAGCGCTTTTCACAACAGACATTGTCTCAAAGCAGCTTTACAGAAATCAACAGTCAAGGTAAATGGTGTGCATTTATCCCTGATGAGCAGCCATGGTGACTGTGGCAAGGAAAAACTCCCTTAGATGTTATGAGGAGAGAAACCTTGAGAGGAACCAGACTCAAAAGGAAAACTCATCCTCATTTGGGTGACATCAAGAGTTTGATCATAAATCTTTCAGCAATACAGAACACTGGAGAGTGAGAACTAACATAAGCACTGGAGTATTGGATTATAAGTAATGTTCTTTCTACAGTCTTATACAGTCTTCATGGTTATAAAACTCGGAGCTACTGAGCAACTCATAAAATAGCTCAACATGACCATCACAGGTCCAGCATCAGCTTCTCCATGCTTTTAAACACTCGAGGAGGTCCAATTTCAAAACTCCACACATGTAGTGGGATCCAATTTGCTAAAAAGATATGTTTTTAATCTGCACTTAAACTGGAAGAGTGTGTCTGAGCCCCGGACACTGTCAGGAAGACTATTACAGTGTTTAGGAGCTAAATGTGAGAATGATCTACCACCTTTAGTGGACTTTGCTATTCTAGGATCTACTAGAAGTCCAGAGTTTTGAGATCTCAGGGAGCGTGATGGATTGTAGCATGTTAAAAGACTCAATAGATACATGGGAAGGATACAGAAGGATAATCGGTAAAAATAAGAAATAAACAGTTTTAAAAAACTTACTTGTTTGTGTCTGTGTTCAGCATCTTCAAACCTTTTGAGTCTACAGTCAGTTTATTTTATATTTTAAGAAAATTACTCAAAAGAGCTCACCTGGAAGCATCAGTGGAATCAGTGGAATGCTGAATTAGCTGCACATTGACATTTTTTTAATGGCAAATGTTTATTTAACATAATTTGCAGCACAATCTTCTGATACCAATTAATTAATCATTTGAGCAATTTTCTGTATCATTTCTTATTAATTAACTGTTAGATTTTATGAGATGAAGGGGGGGTGATAATTGGCCAAACATATCGGACAAAAGAAATCAGCAACATATATTGGTCATCCTGTATCAGTCGACCTCTAGGTGTGAGTTCAAATGATATGCTCAATTGGATGTTTAAGTTCATTGTAGTCTTTTTGATCATCTGAAGCAGAAGGCGACAGTGATTCACGGTCTCTTGGAGCTCTTGGATGTCCTCCAGTAGCTTTTGGTATCTCATCAGATAATCTCTCTTATGCGCTGCTCTATCCTTCTTCTCCTTACAGTGATTAAGAGAATCCTGGAGCTCTCTGATGGTCAGAAGTGGTAAGTTGTTCCACTCCCTCATGTCTAGTTGGTCCTTCTTGCTTTTCTCTTCCCATTTATTTCTCTCGAATTCCAAACTGGCCTCGAGCTGAGCAACACGTTCCAGCAGTTGCTTTTGTTCTGTCTCTCTCTCACATTCTACAGATTTCTCCTGTTCCTCGTGGAGTTTCAGGGAAGACTGGAGCTCAGTGATGTTCTGGAGGTGTGTGTCGTTTCTATGATTTATGTTCTGTTCACGCTGCTTTCGCGCCATAGCTAAGGTAGCCTCCAGAGTTTGCACCTTCTGTACCAGGATGGCTTTCTCTTCTGTTATCTTCTCTATTATCATATTAAGAAATGCATCCCAATCTGTAACTCCTTTCTGCATGTGTTCCAGCTTCTCCCCCTCTTCCTTAATCTGTTTATATTTCTTCTTTCTCCTGCTTTGAAAAATCTCTCTTAGTTTTCTAAAGAGCTCCATTTTAGTGTCTCTTTACTTACAATGAGTGAATTCACGAATGAAAAACAAAAGCATGATCTGACATATATATATATATGTCAGATATACGTACAGACTGTGACGTCACACCGAGACGCCCACACGCTTGGTCGAGCTGAAAAGGTGAACCGACTCTCCTGAACCTCATTGTTTTGAATAGAAGTGATCGAACCGAACTCTTTTGAACCGAGTTACTTGAACTGAATCTAATGAGTCGAACTCACAGAAATGAATCTTTTTGTACTGCCGGTGTTGTGCCTAATTCAAACCCCCGGTCTGAAATCAACCCCCCTACGCGTGCACGCGGACAGTACCGTCCTAATTCCTGTAGATGGCACTAAAAACACGGACGATTGTGTGAAATGTTTTTCTGGTCCTAACTTCAAAAGATCAAATTAAGGAAAACGTATACAGCTTCCTGTAGATGTCAGAATAAACTCAGGAATGTAATTATTTGATTTTAAAACCACCTGCGTGAATTCCAACCGCGTATTTTTTTTTTGCGTTAATACCTAGACTTACCTAAATTACTTGGATACACAAGTAAAAAAAAAACATTTAAATAGTTAATTTTCTTTTATTAACATGGACATAACCTAACACCCCACCGCTTATTTCTTTTTCCTTCATACTCAGAGTTGCCAAACTTGCTGTGAAAAAAATACTACATTTGAACTAACAACATGGACAGCTGTATTATTTAGGGGGGGTATTATTTAGGCAAGCTGAATGTAAACCCCCTGCCTGAATTCTACCCCCCTTCTATTTCTTTTTCCTTTATACTCAGAGTTACCAAACTTGCTGTGATACACCTACACAAGTAATTATGTATGTGTAAAATACATTTGAACTAACAACATGGACAGCTGTATTATTTAGGGGGGTATCATTTAGGCAAGCCGAATGTAAACCCCCTGCCTGAATTCTACCCCCCCCCCCTCCTCTATTTCTTTTTCCTTTATACTCAGAGTTCCCAAAATTTGCTGTGATACACCTACACAAGTAATAATGTATGTGTAAAATACTACATTTATGCTAACAACATGGACAGCTGTATTATTTAGGGGGGGTATTATTTAGGCAAGCTGAATGTAAACCCCCTGCCTGAATTCTACCCCCCCTTTATTTCTTTTTCCTTCATATGAAGAGTTACCAAACTTGCTGTCATACACCTACACAAGTAAAAATGTATGTGTAAAATACTACATTTATGCTAACAACATGGACAGCTGTATTATTTAGGGGGGGTATTATTTAGGCAAGCTGAATGTAAACCCCCTGCCTGAATTCTACCCCCCCTTTATTTCTTTTTCCTTCATATGAAGAGTTACCAAACTTGCTGTCATACACCTACACAAGTAATAATGTATGTGTAAAATACTACATTTGAACTAACAACATGGACAGCTGTATTATTTAGGCGGGTATTATTTAGGCAAGCTGAATGTTGATTTTTCTTTCATAAACAAATCTCTGTCAAATAAAAATAAACAAAGTTTCACTTTTTTTTTTATTTGTGTACTGTCTTTGGTTTGCAAAGCATTAAATAAGAATTTGTGATTCTGTAAAATAAATAATTTGATAAGTATTAATTGAATATTAATGGACAAAGTCGAAAGTAAGATATTTTTTAATAATTTGGAAGGTTTACCAATGCAGTTTTTAAAAAAATTATACAGCTATGCTTTTTAAAAGTTATTTCAACCTCGCTGTACTTGCTGTTCAATTTAAAGTGTCATGTTTTATCCAACACCCGATCACGTCAAGGATTGACCAATCAGGACTCTGCCTTGGTTGCGGGGATGCCGTGTGCCAAAAAGGAGGCGCAAAACAGTAGTTACCTGTGTAATTAGTCTTTAATGACAGATATTGGCATTAACACTTTGATTGTTAATTGTTATTTTTAAAACCCTTTTGCAACATAAAATGTAGCTATATATTATTTTATTCCATTAGGATAATTTAAGAGAGGCCTGTTATTTTTATAATTTAATGTTATGCTAAGCTTTCTTTTTTACACAATTTGTTTTACATTGTTTGACAATGGACCCGATGTACAGATTTCTAGTTTTCTCTATTTGTACTGTATAATTGTAATTCTTGATGCTTTAATTAAGAGGTATTGTATTGTTACTATATCATTCAGATAGTCAGCTCTACTACAGAAGATACAAAGGAACTGCCCGTGAACTGAGATTAAAGGTTGTCTGTGGTGCAGAGGATGCAAATAAATGCTTTATAGAGTTTCATTGGTGCACATTGTGGACAAAAAAAACCCAAAGATGCAATATCTAAAAGGTTTTACTGGCCAGGGATGTCCGAGGATCTTGACAAATGGGTAATGACACTGATCAAAGTTAACAAATTGAATAAAATCTTTATTTTCTTTTGATGCTTACTGATCATTTTTTTTTTAAACAGGTGGCTGAATGTGTGGCATGTCAGGCCACTAAAGTATCAATTAAAGAAGAGGTAAAAATTACACCTATACAGGTAATCTATCTATCTGTCTGTCTATCTATCCATCTATTCATCCATCCATCCATCCCTCCCTGACACCCAGAACAAGTTATATTTAATTGCACATGTATGTAATAGAATACTTACGTAATTTACTAAATATTTTTATCAAATTGTAATTTTTATCATATTTTTTGCAAGGTCAAACAACCCTTCAAACTTTTGGGGATGGACCTGATCGGGAAACTGGCTTGCACAGACAGTGGCAATCAATATATATGCGTAATAATTGATTACTTGACTAAATGGCCACAGGCTTATCCACTCAGAAGTAAGTCTGCAGAGGAGGTCACAAACTGTATTATCAAGTTTTTCAATCAGTTTGAGGCACCAAAACGCATACTCACAGACCAAGGGAGGGAGTTTGTTAATCAGGTAAATCCAAGATGTAACATACCATACAGTGCTCAAATGTACTATAAATATTTACCTATATTGACGATAATTAAATAACAATTTTGTTTTATAATCAGATCAACCAAAATGTGTCCAAAATTCTTGCCATCAAAAGGAGTTTGTGCTCACCCTATCATCCCCAGACCAACGGTCTAGTCGAAAGGATGAATGGAACCATACAGAGGTACTAAATTTTTTACATCAATTTTAACACAAAGATCCTTAATTTTTTTTACAGCCACCTATATGAAAATGTAATGTGTTAATTGCAGAACTACAATGGCATTTGTAAGGATTGTTAGAAACCAAGTAAAGAATACACAGGTACTTATATATATCTTCTGCTAAAACTATTTGAATGTTAATTATTTGTTTAAGGGCTCTCTGCAAATTGGTCTCCAAAAAACCTTGATGCTGTTATGTTTGGACTAAGGACCAAAAAACAAATGACAACAAAGTTCTGTCCTTTTTATATGATGTTTGGTCATGAGGCACGATACCCTTCTCAGGTCCCAGAAGATTATCATGTGGGTTGTCTTCTATGTTCTATGTTTGTTTAAATTTTAATTGTATGTATCGCATTCAGTATGAACTTTGACTAGCACAGCACAGAGTCACTTTAAACACTTTAATAGCAGCACATGGACAGTTCAAACTGGGTCATTTTTAATCTGTAATTCTATCAATGTCTGTCTTTTTATACTTTCTTTTTATTTTATTATGTTTTTACTTCTATGTTGGACAGAGGTATAAAGGATTTCACTATGTCATATGTGTATGTGAAAAAAAAAATTTGAATTTGAACTTGCCTGCATGAATTTGAGGTGATCAGGTATTTTTAACCAGAAGCAAATGTTCCATTTTCAGATCGACTGCTCTGTTGAAGCTGTGGTGGGAATTGAACAAATGACTGAGGACGTCCTGAAACTCAATGAAGTTCTTCAAACTGCACTTACCCACACTGCTCAGGCTCAAAAAAAAAGACAAATAAATAATATAAAGCAAAGAAAGTGAAATTCTCTGTGGGTGACAAGGTGTGGAGATGTAATGTTCGGAGCCAGCAGAGAAAAGGTGTAAAATTAGATCCAAATTTTTTAGGTCCATACACAATAAAAGACATTAAAATCAAGATTGCTGATCTGATAGATGAGAGAGGGGTTATTTTGCCAAGAATCAATATTGACCACTTAAGATTATATATTGAGGAGATGCCACGCATTCCACACAAGATTGTATCCAGATCAACAGACGCAAATCCATCACAAAAAACCTGTCCAACTGCTGAATCACCTGCAATCTCAAAAGTGACAGAGTCATATGTCACCACCGCTGTATCTGTTTCACCATCACCTGCAATTTCCAAAAGAGCTGCATCACCTGTCTCACCAAGGGTTTCACCCTCACCTGCCATCTTCAAAAAAGCTGCATCACCTGTCTCACCAAGGGTTTCACCATCACCTGTCATCTCCAGAACAGCTACATCACCTGTCTCCCAAAGGGTTTCATCATCACCTGCAATCCCCAAAAGAACTGAATCACCTGTCTCCCCAAGGGTTTCACCATCACCTGTCATCTCCAAAAAAGCTGCATCACCTGTCTCCCCAAAGGTTTCACTATTACCTGCCATCTTCAAAAGAGATGCATTACCTGTCTCTGTATCTGTGTCATCATCACCTACTACTAGAGCAAAAGCAGTACAGCACCGCCTCATCAGCAGTAAGTCAGCAGAAGAAGAGCTATAAACTAATGAAAGCTAACAGTCATGTTTTCTCATACTTATTACTTTCTTATGACATTAATCAATACAGTTGTTCAAGAGGCATGGGCAGGAAAAAATGTCTATGTGTTGCTCTCCAGAATTGGGCCGTATAAAATATTTTTTGCAGACATTAACAAAACCGCTCCAAGTAATGAGCTTGAAAGTGAGGTAAGATTTTTTTAGCATTTTAAAATGTTTTGTGGTTGAAACTGTAGATATCAAATGTTAACATCCACTGCTAACCCCACACCATTTTTTTTCCTTGTTTAAGGTTATTAATGCATACATATTTCTTCTTGTGAGGCGTTTCAATGCACAACCAAAAGAGCAGGCATTCCAAATTGACTCATATGAAATGACGAAAATTTGGGATGGAAACAAATCCAAATTAAAGGTTGGTTTGCTCTGGTTTATTTATGTACCAATTATGAAACATTAAATTTAAACATATTTCAGTCCTCTTTTTAAATTTCAGGTTGATCCCACAATGTACAAGTATTTCATTGGCATTGTGAATGACCACCACCACTGGACAGTTGTGGTAAACAAATGACGTGTTCTTAGACATTATTATTATTTTAAACCTTGGAAATAACTTCCAATATTGTGTTCTGCATACTGTATGCCATTTGATTAAATGTTAGGTGGTAAACGTTTGAGCTTTTTTAAGGTAGATTTACTAAAATAACATTAACAGTTAATATGAAAAGAAACAACAAATTACCAGAGTAAATGGGGCAGATAAGTAAAGGATGTAGCTGTCCCAGCAAGTGCAAAACAAGGTGTC
>MU551576.1:2082581-2172018 GCA_024362625.1 Silurus asotus | reverse complement strand
GAGAGAGAGAGAGAGAGAGAGAGAGATGCATTGCAGACATATTTGGTCTTCAAATCCGTGGCCATCCAGAACTTGATACCAAATTTGTATGGCTTGGTTGCGATATACTGTGTGAATGGACAACGAACTTTGGTAGGAAACAGCTGTTCATCTATTCCAGGGGTGGGCAATTGATTTTTACAACGGGCCACATGAGAAACCTGAATTGTGTCAGAGGGCCACACCAACAATAACTTGAACTTCATACTGCTCAACTTTCTTTCATTGTAAAATGCACTAAATTATATATTTTGAATAGCTGGTACTGATCATCGGAAGTATAAAACTATTCTGTAAATATCTGTGAAATTGTGGAGTATAGGTCAAATAAGAAAACAAAAAATTATTGTTATCCTAACCTCACTAAAATCAATGAATTGCAATTCGAAGACTAAATTTTATTACAGAAGTTTTTTATTTATTAATATAAATTATTATTATGTATTTGTTACTATTCATAGTATTGACAGACAGACAGCGGTCAATTATTATTAGCAGCGGTCTGTTATACGAAATAATTGCCTGCCGAACGTTTGGAAGCCCATTCAAGTGAATGGAACGTATTATTAAATTATAATAATTATTATTTACAGGGAATGTTTCAAGGATGACCACGTGAACTAAGGCAATAAATTCCATATTTTTTGTGTTATGCCTTTTTTCCTTGGCACATCACTGGAAAACTTTCTTGCCTTTTCAAAAACGTCCGCTGCAGATGGAGTGTGCATGCTCGGATTGACTTCTTTTCTGTGCCGCATTCTTCTCATATTTAGAATGGCAATTTTATTATGTGATTACAATTGTGTTTCTGCCGTGTTGTTTCAGTGATTTAGGTATTTCTCCAGAAAACTTCTTGTGGCCGATTTTTTGGTGCATCCTTATAATTTATGATTGGCCTCACCTGGGCCGGATTTGCCCAGGTCTGATCTATGGTCATGTGTTCTCCTGGAGTGAAACTCTTAGCACAGTTCTTGTTGAAGCGTGTCCAGATGTAGGAGATTGCAGCAAATTTGTCTGTTTTCACCCGTTCTGCCCGCGTGTCCTTGTCATCAATCGAAGGTGTTGCATAACTGAAATTTCTCGGGGCATTGTCTCTTTGATTACTGGCAACAAAAAGCTTTCTGACCAGCAAACCACACTGGCACCAAACGGGACACACGATTGCTCTTACAAACAGAATTGAAATGAATGCCATCAGTTCATGAATTGCCAAATTCCAGTCCCGCTCTGTTCTGCGGGCTTGATGGACCGTGCACTCCCTGATGGTCTGCAGCATTCCCATGTCTAACAGGCAAAGGAAGCTTTGAAACATGCTTGTAATTTTATGCTGTCGGAAGATAAACAAATAGAGAATGGTAAATTTTCATGAACCTCACTCTAAATGGGTGAGTCTTTTGCCGTCTGGCTCAGACAGGGCTTCCCTGTACCACGGTGCATCTTCCGTGGAGGCATGTTGGATTCTTGTTCCGTCTCCTTTTCGGATTCTTCTGAGGAGGTATCAGTGGCCTGCTGGACAAATGAAATCTCTCCTCCATCAGAGTCTGCTTCGTCCATTTCCTGAAGCCAGGCCAAAGCCTGTTGTGTGGAGAGGTTCTTCCTGTGTGGCAGTGAAACGGTGGCCATCCTGATGTGCGTTCTCAAAAATGCAAAGAAGAAATGATTCTCCCGCCCGGGTTGCTCTGCTTTTATGCACAGCACTGTGCTGTAGTCATGCAATGCCACTCCCTTACATACACAGTCACAATGGACAGAATTCAATTCAATTCATTTTTATTTGTATAGCGCTTTTAACAATGAACATTGTCTCAAAGCAGCTTTACACAGATAATGTGGTGATTAAATGTAAATATGTTCTTTGTAAGTATGTTTGTCCCTGATGAGCAACTGTGGCAAGGAAAAACTCCCCGAGATGGCATAAGGAAGAAACCTTGAGAGGAACCAGACTCAAGAGGTAACCCATCCTCATCTGGGTTGCACCAAATGTCCATTTGAAGCATATATACAAAGTTGCAGGGTGCAGTGATGATGCTCAAAAGCAAACTGCACTCCCGAGTCAGTGCAGCAGACCGCCGACACCAACTACAGTCCAATCCGTCCTCAAAGCACCCGTTCTACTCCGGAATTACATGGAACCACCCAAGGTGTTGAGGAGAGACCGTCCCAAGCTACACAGAAGTGTGAAGATCCGCGGAGGGGAGAGGGGCAGGAACAGTGGTCACTGGAGCCTCAGGAGCATGTTTAACTCGACCGAGAGAGAGAGAAAGAGACAGAGACAGAGAGAGAGAGAGAGAGAGAGAGAGAGAGAGGGTGACAGGAAGGGAAGGATATGGATTATTAAGTGTCCCTATTGGTGTATGAAAGTTGATGTCACTGTGCAGTTTGGACTCCGGCAAGACTTACTATGGCAGCATAGCTAAAAGGGAGAACCAGAAGGTAACACAGACATAAGGGATCTCTGGGATAAGAGACGACCCACCACACCACCGTCAACAAACCTGAGTGAACGTGTGAATGTGAGGGGACGACAGCATACAAATATACCAGTTCACCAAACACTCTATATCCATGCTCCCTCCAGATCTGCACCTTTACCTAAGAAAAAATCTACTGATAAAAGACTTGACTAAATAAATACGTTTTCAACCTCGACTTGAACACTGAGACTGTGTCTGAGTCCCGAACACTGATTGGAAGGCTGTTCCATAAATGTGGGGCTTTATAAGAGAAAGATCTGCCCCCTGCGGTAGTCTTCATTATTTGAGGAACCAACAGATAGCCAGCACCTTTTGATCTAAGTAGGCGTGGAGGATCATACTGGTACAGAAGTTCACTCAGATACTGCGGTGCGAGACCATTAAGTGCTTTATACGTCAGTAGTAGTATCTTATAATCAATGCGAGATTTGATTGGGAGCCAGTGTAGGCTGATTAAGACAGGGGTGATGTGGTCGTATTTTCTAGATCTGGTGAGGACTCTTGCTGCTGCATTCTGAACTAACTGAAGCTTATTTATGCACTTACTCGCACACCCAGACAGTAAAGCGTTACAGTAGTCCAATCTAGAAGTAACAAAAGCATGAACTAGTTTTTCTGCATCCTGTAACGACATCATATTTCTAATTTTAGCAATATTTCTAAGGTGAAAGAAGGCGATCCTGGTGATATTATTTACGTGAGACTCAAAGGAAAGACTCGGGTCAATAATCACACCAAGGTCTTTGACAGCCGTACATGCTGAAACAGAAACACCATCCAGAGATGCTACGTAATCCGAAAGTTTGCTTCTAGCTGCATTTGGTCCTAGTAAAAGTACTTCCGTCTTATCTGAGTTGAGCAGAAGAAAGTTATTAAGCATCCACTGTCTAATGTCCTTTACACACTCCTCAACACTGTTTAGTTGATCTCTCTCATCTGGCTTTGCTGAAATATACAGCTGTGTGTCATCAGCGTAGCAATGGAAGCGAATCCCATGTTTATGAATGATTTCACCAAGAGGCAGCAGATATAAAGAGAAAAGCAGTGGGCCTAAGACAGATCCTTGAGGAACACCAAACTTTACCTCATAGAGTGTGGAGAACTCACCATTTACATCCACAAACTGATAGCGATCAGTCAAATAAGACCTGAGCCAAGAGAGAGCTGTTCCCTTTATTCCTACCACGTTCTCAAGTCTAGCAAGCAGTATAGTGTGATCAATGGTGTCAAAAGCTGCACTAAGGTCGAGCAAAACAAGTAAGGAAACAAAACCCTGATCAGAGGCCAATAACAGGTCATTTACCACCTTAACAAGCGCCGTCTCTGTGCTATGATGAGGCCGAAATCCTGACTGATACATTTCAAAAATGTTATTCATAAGTAGGTGTGAGCATAACTGCTGTGCTACAACCTTTTCTAAAATTTTGGATATAAAGGGGAGATTTGATATCGGTCTGTAGTTGGACAACTGACATGGGTCAAGGTCAGGTTTCTTAATAAGGGGGTGGATAACTGCCAGTTTGAAAGATTTAGGTACATAACCAGTGCTAATAGAAGAGTTAATTATTTTTAAAACTGGTTTGATTATCTCTGGAGTTATCTGTTTAAAGAAACTAGTAGGCAAGGGATCGAGAATGCAGGTTGAAGATTTCGATGAGGAGATTAATGAAATTAAGTCATTCTCATGAATAGAAGTGAAGCTTTGTAGTTGATTATCCGTTATAATTACACTGCTGTCTACAGGGTTACTTGTAAAATAATTTGGATTTATATTAACCGTCTGGATTTCTTGCCTGATGTTTTCAATTTTATTATTAAAAAAGTTCATAAAATCATTACTACCTATTGATGGTGTGCATGTGAGTGCAGTGCTTTTATTCCCTGTTAATTTTGCTACCGTGCTGAATAAAAATCTAGGATTATGCTTGTTATTTTCTATGAGGGTGGAGAAATATGCTGATCTAGCAGCACTAAGAGATTTTCTATAATTTAGGAGGCTCTCCTTCCATGCTATTTGAAATACTGTTAATTTTGTTTGACGCCATTTACGTTCTAATTTTCGAGTGGTCTGTTTTAAGGTGCGTGTATGATCAGTATACCACTGTGCTAATTTTTTCTCCCTGATCATTTTGGTCTTAAGGGGAGCTACATCATCTAGAGTGTAACGTAACGTTGTTTCTAGATGTTCAGTGGCCCAATCGAGCTCTGCGGGGTCTGACGGAGATTTATCTAATATCGTAATTTCTGGAAGATTATTAATAAAACGCGCTGCTGTAGCTGACGTGAAAGTACGCTTAACACGGTAACGTGGTGAGGTAGAAATGCAATGACTTAGGCAAATTTTAAACGAGATCAGATAATGGTCTGAGATAGCTTCAGACTGTGGAATTACAACTAAGTTTTTTATTTTTAATCCAAATGTTAACAACAAATCGAGAGTGTGTCCGCCACTATGAGTGGGTCCTATAACATTCTGATTAATTCCAACTGAATCTAGTATGGACACAACTGCTGCTCTTAAGGAGTCTTCCTGATTATCAAAATGAATATTAAAGTCTCCAACAATTAATGCTTTGTCTAAAGAAGTAGCTAAATTTGTAATGAAATCTGCAAATTCTATCAGAAAATCAGAGTAGGGCCCTGGGGGTCTATAAATAATAATTAGAGGAATTAACTGGCTTGACCTGCTTTCGGACACTGAATATTTTATGTTGGTGTAAAGAACTTCAAAAGTTTTACATTTGTGTTTACTCTTTTGTGTGACGTTTAAATTATTATTATAAATAGCTGCGACTCCACCTCCTCTGCCATTTAGACGGGGTTGGTGTAGGTAACTATACCCAGGGGGACTCGCCTCATTTAGTGCTACATATTCATTCGATTTGATCCACGTTTCTGTCAAACACATTATATTAAACTCCTGGTCGGTAATAATTTCGTTTACAGTAAGTGCTTTTGACGTGAGAGATCTAATATTCAACAATCCTATTTTTAGATCAGAGGTGCTGGCTGTGCGTTCAGTCCTATTTAATTTAATGTTAATCAGGTTACTAAAACAGACTTTCTGATAATTCCTATATTTTGGTTTTGCTCGGGGGACAGACACAGTCTCAATATGGTGGATCCTGAGTGACGACTCTGTGCAGCTAGCAGACGGTCGGTTTAGCCTGTCTGTCTGCTCCCTGGCCTTGGCTCTAGACAGTCACTTGTTAACTAGTGCTGTTCTGAGACTATGACCTATACTACAAGAAATGAGAGCAGCACCTTCCCGTGTGGGATGGACACCGTCCCGCCCTAACAGGCCAGCCTTGCCCTCAAAAATGCTCCAATTATTAATGAAGCCCACATTGTTTTTGGAGCACCACTCGGACATCCAGCAGTTCAGCGACCATAACCTGCTGTAGGCTACATCGCCACGTCGCATTGGGATGGGGCCAGAGCATACTACAGCATCGGACATTGCCTTCGCTAATTTACACACCTCTATAACATTACTCTTAGTAACCTCTGACTGTCGAAGGCGTATATCATTAGCTCCTGTGTGAAAAACTATCTTAGAGAACCTGTGCTTTCCTAAGAATCTAAGCTGACCTGCTATGTCCGGCGCCCTGGCTCCCGGTATACACATAACCTGTGCTGCTGGTGCCCCTAAAGGTCTAGCTAATTTCACGTGCCTCAGAATAGAGTCTCCTAAAACCAGAGCTCTTTCAGGTTTCTCAGCGGGTGCTTCACTGAGGAGAGCAAACCTGTTGGACACGCGAAGCGGAGAGGAATGGTGCTCCCGTGGGCAAGCCTTAGCGTTAGCTTTGGCTTTGCGAGTATGCCGCCGAGTCGTCACCCATTCGCCCCGCTGCGAGGGCTCTAATGCCGGAGTCGGGGGAATAGTACCTTCACCTAGGGCATCCAGACTTTCCCCTGCAGAACCTGGACTGCTCTCACACTCACTACTTCTCTCTAGACTCTGGATGCGCTCCTCTAATGCTAAGATCTTCTCCGTCAAAGAGCAAACTAGCTTACACTTCTCACAGATAAAATTATCGCTAACAACGGAGAGAGACTGACTAAACATGACACACTTCACACACTGAATGAACTGGATGTTCGCCATAATAGAGAAATTACGTACCTTAATGTGACTACTGTAGTGTGTGTTCGTAGTTCTTGGTAAATGTCCTCCACTCACTGCTTTCAAACCCTCAGACAGGGAAAAAAGCGCTCTTCCGACAGCAAAAATAGTCGAGACGGAGTCAACGGAAAGGATGCAGGATATCAAAACGATATTTTGATATTTTAAAGTGAGAAAAAACTAACTATAAAAAGTTTAAAACGCCGATACAAACACAATTCCCGGTGAACAGTTCAACAACAGGAAACAGGAACTGACGTCACGCAGGAATTGCATTCCTAGACTCAAAAGTGTCTAGGAATGCACCACTCCCAAGCCATGGTACCAACATGACTGAAGACCACTACTATCATACCAGTGCCTAAGCACTCAGCTGCTTAATGCCTGAATGACCATCGACCAGTTGCACTCACCCCCATTGCTATGAAGCGCTTTGAGGAACTGATCCTGAATCACCTCACCTGCGGGCCTACCACCTACGCTGGACCCATACAAGTTTGCCTATCGCCTGAACAGGTCAACAGAGGATGCAGTTTCCACAGCTCTTCATTCTCCTCTCACCCACCTGGATAAAAGCAACACCTACATCAAAATGCTGTTTCCGATGTAGGTCCAGAATCCAGCGATGTTTGCATCGATAGGCAAACATCGATGGATTCTGGACTTTCTCACCAAAAGACCTCAATCGGTCAGGTTGGGCAACCAGGTATCCTCAACCCTCATTCTGAACACTAAAGGTGGTAGAGCATTTTCACATTTAGCTCCTAAACTCTGGAATAGTCTTCCTGACAGTGTTTGGGGTTCAGACACACTCACCCAGTTTAAGTGCAGATTAAAAACGTATCTTTTTAGCAAAGCCTACACATAACACACATCACATCATAACCTTGTGCTCCAGAACATCTGATCACATGCACATTATCAACTTGTGCTGTTAATATCATGAACAGCAGCTACGCTAATTTCTCTCCACTGCTTCTCTTTCTCTCCCCATCCCGAGACACCCTGTGGTTTGACCAGCTCCAGTCACCTCCCACCTCGTGATAATTACAGACCTTTGAAGAAGTAGATGCCATTTGAATCCCGCTACATGTGTGGAGTTTGACATTGGACCTCTTGGAGTGTTTAAAGGCTTTGGCATGGAGAAGCTGATGCTGCATCTGTGATGATCACAAATGCTGAGCTCATAAAACTCGGAGCTACTAACCATATAGACTGTATAAGACTGCAGAAAGAACATTACTTATAATCTTATACTCCAGTACTCATGTAAGTTCTCACTGTCCAGTGTTCTGTATTGTTGAAAGATTTATGATCAAACTCTTGATGTCACCCAAAATGAGGATGGGTTTCCCTTTTGAGTCTGGTTCCTCTCAAGGTTTCTTCCTCATAACATCTAAGGGAGTTTTTCCTTGCCACAGTCGCCACACCTTGCTCATCAGGGACTTTCAGACATTCACTATCACTGTTGATTTGTGTAAAGCTGCTTTGAGACAATGTCTGTTGTGAAAAGCGCTATATAAATAAACCTGACTTGACTTGACTTAATGTTAGGTTATGTAACTGTACATTGTGAGTGCTATAGTTACTGTTCATGTAACTGTACATCCTTAGTGTTATAGTCTAATGCTCATGTAAGTGTTCATATCTCTGTGATGTCACAGTGCGTTGCTTTCGACCACATGCATAAAAGCCAGAACACCGAGCTTACAGCTATACCACTCTGAAAACGCTCGATCTTGTCTGATCTCGGAAGCAGCCAACAAAGTCAACACGTCGAGCATCAAACTTCTCAATCACGCAACCAAATCAATCTATTTCATCCACTTCAGAAGAAACACATTAGCAGTAAGTTACTTTACAAGTATTTAGTTTCATTAATTTTGAAGGTTCATCGCTAGTCACGTTTTAGTCACGTGCTCACCCAGAACTTCTGGGAAGTACGCTCTAGCTAGCATGAAAAACATTTAGCTTCAATAAAGTCCCTAAATCCCAACATCATCTAAACATGACATTACTACTTAACGCTCACAAATACATTTAAAGGCTGTAAGCAAAAGGAGGCTCCACTGAGTAAACGCATCCCATCAGCATTCATAAAGACCGAACCGTCAAAAACCCAACATAATTTAGGAGCTGAGCTGCGTGCACCACGCCCCTCAACCAAAACCACGCCCTCCACATAAAACCCTTTGTAATGGAAATGTGTAAACAAATCATCTTCATTTTTCTCTCCAGAGGGCAATAAAGTCTCGTTGATGATAATCTAATAAAAAATAGAAAATACGCTGTAGAAATTCTGAGAAAGAATGACCAGACTACAGAAAAATTAACAAAAAACTTTATCGAATGATTTGTGATTAAAGCAGTTCTTTCTTTTTTTTTTTTTTTAGATTAAACAAACTCTCTAGAAGAAAATATTGAAAAGACCTACAGAAATGGAAAAGGCAAGCATAAGCCAGCAGGAGCTTCAGGCCATTAAGAGCCTTATGCTACCCAACAACACTCACAAGTATGTTTTTTGCTCTTTATACTTCATTCCAATCATTGCAGTGATACTATATAATATGTGATATAATAATATTTTATATAATGTTTTATCTAAATGTTTATTTTCCCTTCAACAGAAATGCCAGTGTTGAAAACCAGCTTCTCGCACTCAAAGGTGTTTAAGAAAATACAAGATTATTATTACTGGATGATTCAGTTCTATTAAAATAAACATATAATGTGATAATGTGATCTGAGCACCTTTTCATTTCATTTTGTAAATTATTTTACAGAAGTGAACACCAGACAAAATCTGGAAATCCGAGGCCTGAAATGCAAAATCAGCAGCATGGAGAAAAGCTTTCGCTTAATGGCGGTACTTTTTTTTTCCATTTTAAAATTCAGACATCATTAAACTTTAAGTGAGAAATGTGACTAAATAAAACTTAATCTGTTTTTTTATTTGTTTTTGATCCTCAACAGGAAAAACTTTACAAAGTGGAGAACGAGTTGAACAAAGGTAACAGTAAAATCACTAATACTAAGTTTCTGTACATTTTGATGTGTTCTGTATTTGCATTGAATATGGAATAAATGAACACAAATAATTAATAATACAATAAAAAAAAATTATTAATAAAAAAATAAGCAAGCAGGAAGCTGATAAAGGTATTTAAATGTGACATGTTGTAATCTAATTTTAGTGGATATACAGTTTATTCTTAGCATGTGCTAAACCTAGTATGTACATTGTCACCAAAAGTATTGGAACATTATTGAAAAAAAGTATTGACAAGGCAAATTCTTCACGATCTTAATGACCCTAAATGTGTAACAGTCATTTTTTAAGATCTAGGAAGAAATATTGTAAGTCTTTCTGGATAAGGGGCGTGTGACAAATGATATACATTTCTTTTATGTTTATACAGCCCCAAAGCCCACAGCGAAGAGAACTGGATCAGCCATGTCACCACCCAGGAAAGCTCAAAAGCCTCGAATTGATGCTGCTTTACCTGATCCTGTAAACACAACACAATCTCTTATCTCCAGTGCATTAGAAAAACTAGAAAGGTCCTGTTCTGATGTTTTACCTACAGACAGGATTCATGCACTTCTCACAGGAACAAGTGAACTTCCTGTTCTGAGAGATGAAGAGAAAGCAGTCATTTCTGAGTTTTGTGTAAACGAGGTCAGTTCTTATTTTCTGTTTTATTTAGTGTGCATGCGATTAAAACATTTTATTCTTTAGCTGTGAATTTGAGTTTCTCATTTTTTAAAGTTGATCCATAATTCACTGGTCCTGATGTTCTTAAATTGAACAGTAGATATGATTTATCATGTTACATTTTGGTTTTGGTTCATACAATATCTAGTAGTTTTCCTAAACCCAGTCTACAGTCAAGTCTTAATTAATATTTGTTTTAAATACATGTTCATTCAGTTGGATGCTAAAAAATTTTCTCTGTCTCATTTAGTCCTTAGCAGAGACATTTCTGTCTGTGATTTTGGAGAAGATCAAGGTGGAGAGAGGGTTTATGGGACATGATCTTCTGCAGTCTCTCTGTAGGGTTTATGTAGGTGTGTGTCAACAGAGAGGAGACTCTCACAAAGCACATGCTCTCACCTACAGACTCCTTAAAGAAGGTAAGATTATACTGATATTTCATTACTTATCTACTAAAAATTATCCGGACATTGATACAGAGAAGTAAATTGTGTCTTGTTGTTGGAGATGTACAGTGGATGTAAAAAGTCTACACACTCTTATTGTCAGGGATCCACCTGTCACGCCCCCTTTGGTGGCTTTTTATGCCTCCACTCTCCATAGAGCTCCAGGTTTAACCACGCACACTTGGAGCTCATCATCACTCATGCCTCCACTCTCTCTGAAGCTCCAGGTTTAACGAGGCACACCTGAAGCTCATCACTCCACTCCTACATAAACCCCTCACTCACATTCACTCCCCGTTTGTTATTGTTGATGTTGGACTTCCCGTACTGCAGGTTTTGGCGTTCCGGTTTACATACCAGACTTCCTTCGTCCGTTTCATCCGGACTACAGAATCCCGTACCGGCTGCGCTTCCCCTCCCTGTGCATCTCGGGTCAGCTACGCTTCTCCCAATGCGATACTCGGACCATCTCTCTCAACCGTAGGACTGCCGTGTGCTTGTGCTTGTGTGGGTGTGCGCGCGTATGCGCGTCTGTGTGTGTATGTATGCTCGTATCTCTCTCTCTCTCCCTCACACGCGCATTAAAGCCCAAGCGAGCTGTACTCCGGCTTCTGCCTTCTGTTTCGCTCGCACCCTGACAGAATAACAAACCTCCTGAAAAGGATATAATTTACACACAAAAAAAAAAAAAAAAAAGATGATTAGGTTGCTGCCGTGGTCCCAGCGCGATCCAAACCTCGGATGGAGGATTCGCTGTGCCACGATGAGGCGACGGTCAAGCTCCGCCTCTGGAAACACCCGGAAGCACCCAGCCGATTCATCCTCGCCGGCTCGGGGACGTGCAAGCACGGTCGCGCCACGCCCCCCTGCGAGTCTTATGGAATTCCCGGCTCGCTTTTGCGGCGATATGGCGGAGTGGAGCGTTTTTGTTTGGAGCGTGGATAAATTTATGAGCTTCTATCCCTCCTCTTACACCACCGAAACCTCCAAAACCACCGAAATCAGGCTCCATGTCCCCCTCTTGTCTGGAGACTCTCTCTCTCTCTCTCGCCAGTAAGCTGTGGAGCGCGTTTGGAGGGAATTTCCGTTCGTGTACTCATTTCATTGAGCTTCTCACGGGGATGTTCAGGATGAATCCGGCGTATCTGTGGTGCAACCCTCTCGAGTCTGAGCAGGTTCCACCCCAGGGTTTCCAGGAGGACTTTTTGCCGCTCCAGAGTCCTGAAGAGAGCTCCGTTCCGCTCCAGAGTCCTAAAGAGAGCGCCGTTCCGCCCCAGAGTCCTGAAGAGAGCTCGGCTTCGTCCCAGGACCTCTACGAGAGCTCGGCTTTGCCCCAGGACCTCCAGGAGAGCGTAGCTCCGCCCCAGGACCTCCATGAGAGCATAGCTCCGCCCCAGGACCTCCAGGAAAGCGCAGCTCCGCCCCAGGACCTCCAGGAGAGCGTAGCTCCGCCCCAGGACCTTCAGGAAAGCTCAGCTCCGCCCCAGGACCTCCAGGAGAGCTCAGCTCCGCTCCATGGTCTCCAGGACAGCTCCTTCCCGCTCCAGGGTTTCCAGGACAGCTCCTTCCCACTCCAGGTCTCCACAGGGAACTCAGCTCCATTCCAGGTCATCCAGGAAAGTGCAGCTCTGCCCTAGGACCTCCAGGACAGCCCAGCTCCGCTCCAGGCCTCCCCAGAAAGCTCCTCTCTGTCACAGAGTGTCTTTGAGAGCTCTTCTCTGCTTCAGGACCTCCAAGAGAGCACAGCTCCACTCCAGTGCGTCCCCGAGAGCACCTTTCCGCTCCAGAGTTTCCGGGACAGCTCCTTTCCGCTCCAGGATCCTGAAGAGAGCTTGGCTCCACTCCAGGATCTCCAGGCGAGCTCCTCCCCGCTCCAGGACCTTCAGGCGAGCTCCTCTCCGCTGCTGGACCTCCAGGAGAGCCCAGCTCCGCTCCAGTGTGTCCCTGAGAGCACCTCTCAGCTCCCGCATGCCTCCGAGAGCTCCTTTCTGCTCCAGCGTGTACCCGAGAGCTCCTCTCAGCTCCAGCATGCCTCCGAGAGCTCCTCTCAGCTCCAGCATGCCTCCCTCCAGCATGCCTCCGAGAGCTCCTCTCAGCTCCAGCATGCCTCCGAGAGCTTCTCTCCGCTCCAGCATGCCTCCGAGAGCTCCTCTCCGCTCCAACTACTCCAGGCAAACTCAGTTCCGCCCCGGAGCTTCCCAGAGCACTCAATTCAGACTCAAGGACGCGAAAGGGACGTCGTACCACTGCCTCACGGCCTCCCCGAAGGCAACGGCTTGCTTCACGGTCACCCAGAAGGCGACAGCTTGCCTCACTGTTCCTCTGAAAGTGAGGCCACATCACAGGGTTCCTCTCCCAGTGAAGCCACGTTGCAGAGCTTCTCTCTGCCCCAGAGCATCCCTTAGAGCTCCTCTCTGCTCCACAGCGTCTCCGAGAACTTCTCTCTGCTCCACAGCGTCTCCGAGAGCTCCTGTCCGCTAGACAGGGTCTCCGAGAGCTCCTCTCCGCTCCACAGCGTCTCCAAGAGCTCCTCTCCGCTCCACAGAGTCTCCAAAAGAGCCCCTCTCTGCTTCAGCACGTCCCGCCTCCGAGCTCCTCTGATGGCAATGTCTTGCCTCCGTGCGACTCCGAGGGCAAAGTCACGCCTCTGAGCTCCTCCTTTGACGACGTCTCACTCCCGAGCTTCCTGGAAGGCGACGTCTCACCCCAGAGCTCCTCCTTCAATGATGTCTCGCTTCCGAGCTTCCTGGAAGGCGACGTCTCGCCCCAGAGCTCCTCCTTTGACGACGTCTCGCTCCCGGGCTTCCTGAAAGGTGACGTCTCGCCCCAGGGCTCCTCCTTCGACGACATCTCGCCTCAGGGCTCCTCCGATGGTGACGTCTCGCCTCCGGACTCCTTCGATGGCAACGTCTCGCCTCCGGGCTCCTGCGATTCCTCTGATTCCGGTCTCCACCGGGTGCGTCACTAGTACTTCGATCTCCGCTACGGACGTAGCTCCGATCCAGACCTCCCCATTGGGCATCTATCTGGCCCTGATCGCCGCCGAGGGCATCACTCGGTCTTGGGTCTCAGCTGTGGAGGTCGCTCAACCTCGGGACTCTGCTGAGGGCAAGGCTTGGTCAATATCCGATGCTGGGGCTGTCTCTCTACCTCCTGGCTCCACCGAAGACGTCCCTTCATCCCTGGTCTCCGCTACAGGCAGCTCTCCGTCCCCAGTCACTGCTGGAACCGTTTCTCCGGCCTTTGTCCTGGCTCCGATCTTCACCAGGGGTTGTGCTCCGATTCTGGCCTCCGCGATGAGCTGCCCGCCGTTTCGGACTTCCGCTGGGAGCATGGGTCCATCCCATGCATTCGGGTTGAGCATCATCCGGTTCCTGCGCTTCGCCTGGGCTGTCGCCCCGCCTCAGGTCCTTTCTGGCCTTCTCCGGTTCTGCGGCGGTTCTGACCAGGTCCCGTTCGACCCTGGACGGACACCGGGATCCTCCTCCGAGAGCCCTGGCCCTCCAAGCGTCTGTGGGTTTGGGCCGTCAGGTGCCGCCCCTCAGGGGGGGGGTAATGTCAGGGATCCACCTGCCACGCCCCCTTTGGTGGCTCTTTATGCCTCCACTCTCCATAGAGCTCCAGGTTTCAATTCAATTCATTTTTATTTGTATAGCGCTTTTAACAATGAACATTGTCTCAAAGCAGCTTTGCACAGATAATCTCAAAGCAGCTTTACACAGATAATGTGGTGATTAAATGTAAATATGTTCTTTGTAAGTATGTTTGTCCCTGATGAGCAACTGTGGCAAGGAAAAACTCCCCGAGATGGCACAAGGAAGAAACCTCGAGAGGAACCAGACCCAAGAGGGAACCCATCCTCATCTGGGTTGCATCAAATGTCCATTTGAAGCATATATACAAAGTTGCGGGGTGCAGTGATGATGATAAGAAGCAAACTGCACTCCCGAGTCAGTGCAGCAGAAGTGTGAAGATCCACGGAGGGAAGAGGGGCAGGAACAGTGGTCACTGGAGCCTCAGGAGCATGTTTAACTCGACCGAGAGAGAGAGATAGAGAGAGAGAGAGAGAGAGAGAGAGAAAGAGAGAGAGAAGGATATGGATTATTAAGTGTATCTATTGGTGTATGAAAGTTTTTGTCACTGTGCAGTTTGGACTCCGGCAAGACTCGCTATGGCAGCATAACTAAAAGGGAGAACCAGAAGGTAACACAGACATGAGGGATCTCTGGGATAAGAGACGACCCACCACACCACCGTCAACAAACCCGAGTGAACGTGTGAATGTGAGGGGACGACAGCATACAAATATACCAGTTCACCAAAAACTCTATATCCATGCTCCCTCCAGATCTGCACCTTTACCTAGGAAAAATCTATAAAAATAATAAGTTTTCAGCCTCGATTTGAACACTGAGACTGTGTCTGAGTCCCGAACACTGATTGGAAGGCTGTTCCATAAATGTGGGGCTTTATAAGAGAAAGATCTGCCCCCTGCGGTAGTCTTCATTATTTGAGGAACCAACAGATAGCCAGCACCTTTTGATCTAAGTAGGCGTGGAGGATCATACTGGTACAGAAGTTCACTCAGATACTGCGGTGCGAGACCGTTAAGTGCTTTATACGTCAGTAGTAGTATTTTATAATCAATGCGAGATTTGATTGGGAGCCAGTGTAGGCTGATTAAGACAGGGGTGATGTGGTCGTATTTTCTAGATCTGGTGAGGACTCTTGCTGCTGCATTCTGAACTAACTGAAGCTTATTTATGCACTTACTCGCACACCCAGACAGTAAAGCGTTACAGTAGTCTAATCTAGAAGTAACAAAAGCATGAACTAGTTTTTCTGCATCCTGTAACGACATCATATTTCTAATTTTAGCAATATTTCTAAGGTGAAAGAAGGCGATCCTGGTGATATTATTTACGTGAGACTCAAAGGAAAGACTCGGGTCAATAATCACACCAAGGTCTTTGACAGCCGTACATGCTGAAACAGAAACACCATCCAGAGATGCTACGTAATCCGAAAGTTTGCTTCTAGCTGCATTTGGTCCTAGTAAAAGTACTTCCGTCTTATCTGAGTTGAGCAGAAGAAAGTTATTAAGCATCCACTGTCTAATGTCCTTTACACACTCCTCAACACTGTTTAGTTGATCTCTCTCATCTGGCTTTGCTGAAATATACAGCTGTGTGTCATCAGCGTAGCAATGGAAGCGAATCCCATGTTTATGAATGATTTCACCAAGAGGCAGCAGATATAAAGAGAAAAGCAGTGGGCCTAAGACAGATCCTTGAGGAACACCAAACTTTACCTCATAGAGTGTGGAGAACTCACCATTTACATCCACAAACTGATAGCGATCAGTCAAATAAGACCTGAGCCAAGAGAGAGCTGTTCCCTTTATTCCTACCACGTTCTCAAGTCTAGCAAGCAGTATAGTGTGATCAATGGTGTCAAAAGCTGCACTAAGGTCGAGCAAAACAAGTAAGGAAACAAAACCCTGATCAGAGGCCAATAACAGGTCATTTACCACCTTAACTAGCGCCGTCTCTGTGCTATGATGAGGCCGAAATCCTGACTGATACATTTCAAAAATGTTATTCATAAGTAGGTGTGAGCATAACTGCTGTGCTACAACCTTTTCTAAAATTTTGGATATAAAGGGGAGATTTGATATCGGTCTGTAGTTGGACAACTGACATGGGTCAAGGTCAGGTTTCTTAATAAGGGGGTGGATAACTGCCAGTTTGAAAGATTTAGGTACATAACCAGTGCTAATAGAAGAGTTAATTATTTTTAAAACTGGTTTGATTATCTCTGGAGTTATCTGTTTAAAGAAACTAGTAGGCAAGGGATCGAGAATGCAGGTTGAAGATTTCGATGAGGAGATTAATGAAATTAAGTCATTCTCATGAATAGAAGTGAAGCTTTGTAGTTGATTATCCGTTATAATTACACTGCTGTCTACAGGGTTACTTGTAAAATAATTTGGATTTATATTAACCGTCTGGATTTCTTGCCTGATGTTTTCAATTTTATTATTAAAAAAGTTCATAAAATCATTACTACCTATTGATGGTGTGCATGTGAGTGCAGTGCTTTTATTCCCTGTTAATTTTGCTACCGTGCTGAATAAAAATCTAGGATTATGCTTGTTATTTTCTATGAGGGTGGAGAAATATGCTGATCTAGCAGCACTAAGAGATTTTCTATAATTTAGGAGGCTCTCCTTCCATGCTATTTGAAATACTGTTAATTTTGTTTGACGCCATTTACGTTCTAATTTTCGAGTGGTCTGTTTTAAGGTGCGTGTATGATCAGTATACCACTGTGCTAATTTTTTCTCCCTGATCATTTTGGTCTTAAGGGGAGCTACATCATCTAGAGTGTAACGTAACGTTGTTTCTAGATGTTCAGTGGCCCAATCGAGCTCTGCGGGGTCTGACGGAGATTTATCTAATATCGTAATTTCTGGAAGATTATTAATAAAACGCGCTGCTGTAGCTGACGTGAAAGTACGCTTAACACGGTAACGTGGTGAGGTAGAAATGCAATGACTTGGGCAAATTTTAAACGAGATTAGATAATGGTCTGAAATAGCTTCAGACTGTGGAATTACAACTAAGTTTTTTATTTTTAATCCAAATGTTAACAACAAATCGAGAGTGTGTCCGCCACTATGAGTGGGTCCTATAACATTCTGATTAATTCCAACTGAATCTAGTATGGACACAACTGCTGCTCTTAAGGAGTCTTCCTGATTATCAAAATAAATATTAAAGTCTCCAACAATTAATGCTTTGTCTAAAGAAGTAGCTAAATTTGTAATGAAATCTGCAAATTCTATCAGAAAATCAGAGTAGGGCCCTGGGGGTCTATAAATAATAATTAGAGGAATTAACTGGCTTGACCTGCTTTCGGACACTGAATATTTTATGTTGGTGTAAAGAACTTCAAATGTTTTACATTTGTGTTTAGTCTTTTGTGTGACGTTTAAATTATTATTATAAATAGCTGCTACTCCACCTCCTCTGCCATTTAGACGGGGTTGGTGTAGGTAACTATACCCAGGTTTAACCACGCACACCTAGAGCTCACTTTACTCATGCCTCCACTCTCTCTGAAGCTCCAGGTTTAACGAGGCACACCTGAAGCTCATCACTCTACTCCTACATAAACCCCTCACTCACATTCACTCCCCGTTCATTATTGTTAATGTTGGACTTCCCGTACTGCAGGTTTTGGCGTTCCGGTTTACATACCAGACTTCCTTCGTCCGTTTCATCCGGACTACAGAATCCCGTGCCGGCTGCGCTTCCCCTCCCTGTGCATCTCGGGTCAGCTACGCTTCTCCCAATGCAATACTCGGACCATCTCTCTCAACCGTAGGACTGCCGTGTGCTTGTGCTTGTGTGTGTGTGCGTATGCGCGTCTGTGTGTCTGTGTATGCACGTATCTCTCTCTCTCCCTCACACGCGCATTAAAGCCCAAGCGAGCTGTACTCCGGCTTCTGCCTTCTGTTTCGCTCGCACCCTGACACTTATGAAAGGGCAGGTTTTTTTAAATATAAAGATAAAAATAACAACAGTGTAAACGTCAAACCTGTTACATGTTTAATGTGATTTTCCAACAAACAAATATCCAGAGACAAAAGAAATATTCAATTATTGGGAACATTTTAAATAAAAAATGATCACAGCTTGATTCCATAAATCTGAAAATCCCCCATAACTGCTACTTTGTGGAAGCACAACTTGCCTTTATTATGGCATCAAGTCTTTGTAAATAATCTCTATTAACTTCCCACATCTACACTTTGGAATTTTATCTACTCTACCTTGCAAAAATGTTTCTTAAAATTGTGAGGTAATCTCCTGTGTATGGTTTATTGTTGTCAGGAATCCACCCGCCGCGCCTCCTTCAGAGGCTGCCGTTGCCTCAGCACGCTTTCAAGCAAATCACGCACAGCTGAAGCACATTATCCACTCACTCCCTGCCTCTATATAAACGGCTCATTCACCAACACCCGCTGTCGGTTATTGCACGTTCATGCCCGTATGAGTGTGCCCCTGTGCGTTGGTTTTGCGTATGCTTATCCCCGCTACGTACCGTTCGACTCGGACTCCCTCCCCGTCTCTCTCCCTTCACGTGGACCGCGTCCCTTTCCGGATGCGCCCGGGATTGTGCTTCCCATAATCCACGGACGTTGAACTATTGTGGGCCGCGCTGTGTGCGCGCCCCCGGATTATCCTTATTTCTCGGACTTCGTTATCCGGATTCTCCCTGCGAGCGCAGGTATTTGGTTTGGCTCTGCCTTTGTTGTAAATAAAGTTTTTTTCTTTTTATACCATGTATTTATGTTCTATTGTTTTGTTGTTTTGCAGATTTTCTTGAAGCCCCCAAAGTGATTATGGTCATGGTGACAGCATGGCCAAGTTTTCTGTCCTATGAAAGTTCTTTATGCCGAGCAATTCACATAGTGAGCAACCTGAAAGCAAAGGGAAAGATATTTCACTTGCTCACCAAGTATCTGCACTGGAATGAGGTAAGACGCTGATCCTCAATGTTCCTCTCAGTGTTTTGTCTTTTTTTTTTCTGTCAAATCTACCTTTGATTTCCAAGTATCAGTGTTATCTAGTGGGTATTAAATAATGGTGTATTTTCTGCCAGGAGCCTCCAGGAAACATCTACAATATGATCACCAGCACCCTGAAGTCTTTTCTGGAAGACAGCAGTCTGAGTTTCTTAAAGAACAGCTGGTATGGTTATGATCTCTGCCATGCTACCTGGAACTACATCTTCAGCCTGGATCTTCTGTGTGCACAACTGGGCTGGACATGGACCATTACCAATATTATATGGTACTGAATGCAAAACATCTTCAACATATTGTAAAGTTGATATGTAGGCGCCATTTTTATATCTAATCTTTAACACAATATGATCTCACAGGGAAAAATTGGGTAATTGTTGATATTGTGATGTTTCTATGAGAAACTGTTTATTGTGCATTTATAAATTAAGTTTCCAGGATCAGTGTTCAGACAGTCCGAGAGAATTCTGTAAATTTAGCTGTAAGTATTTCACCATGGAAGGGTCTTTTTTCAGGAAGTGGTAGCTCATTGGTGAAGGTCGGGGGTTCAAGCCCCAGGATCACCAAGTTCCAGTCATGGCTGACCCAGTGCTTTGCCCCCGGCTTTCTATCATCACTGGGGTATGTGAAGAAAGATTTTCTCTGTGCTGTACCGTACATGTGATGAGTAAAAAGCACCATTAACCTGTGACCTAGTTTTTATTCCTTACTTTTTCCATTAACGGTGAAAAATAATCTAGAGGTCGTTTGAAATATTGAAAGGTTCCCATTCATGTTGCACAAAATCACGAGTGATCATAAAACCACAATGGCTGCTCCATAGCCACCACAAAGACCCTCAACATATCCATTTCTCCTCTTTTTATTTACTAGGAAGGATCTTTGGCTGATCCTGAACACTTGGCTGATGCAAGCAAGAACAGAGCAAACACCGTTCCGAGACATCTGTGTAGCAGCAGTTTTCAGGCTTCTTGGTACGTTTACTTTAAATCCTTTTTCGGAGCATCATCTCACATTATTTCTGAATTCTTCAGTTTGTCACTCGTGTTTTTTGTCCTTTTCAAATAGGGCGACTTGGTCAACTAGGACTTAAGGAGAACCTGTTAATGTCATACGAAAACCTGGCAAAAAGCATAAATCAGTTTGGAATGCAAAACTTCTCAAAAGGTATTCTGAAGCATTAAATAAATGTTTTTATCTATCATTATCTTTATTCTCTGACTTTAAGTTTTGTGCTTCAGCAGATCCTAATTTTGTATTGGATGTTGTGTGTAGGTATGCCATGGGAAGTGCAGCTCTCAGTCATCTATGCCACTCATGATCTGGCACCCAGCAACCCTGAAGCAGCTCTGAAGACTTTGGAATCATGGACGAAAAACAGCACACAGCCCGTTCCCCCAGCCGTAATCAAATGCATTACGCAAATTAGCTTCCTTTGTCGTCAGACCAAGTCACAAAACTCTAAGAAACCACTGTAGTGATTATTATAGTGAGCACTGCGGCCCCCAGGTCTGTATCCTCAGTCACCAGCTGTTCACACTGTGTATCATGATTGTGCTGCAATGCACAGCTCCAATCATCAAGTTTAGCAGTCACATGACCGTCATGAGTCTCATCAGCAAGAACGACTAGACACTTTCAGACAGAAAATGCAGTGGATAATGGACTGGTGCTGACTCAACAATCTTGGTGTTCACCTGTGGAGAACCTCATCTGGTCTTACAAAGCCACCAGCATTGTGGTGATCACATACACCCTTTATACATTATTGATTATATGTACATATGATTCTTTGCACTTCCACATGGATCATACTGTGATACTGTTTGCACACATGTAGTCTTAGATTTTAGTTATGTGTTGCTTTGTGTCATTTGGTCTTGTATTATGGAGCACTTTAGTCCTCAAGAAATATTGTTTTGTTTTACTGTGTACTTCACCAACTGTACAGCATTTGGTTAAAATGACTAAAAACAATTGACTTGACTGTAGGAGCTATTTTTTCTAACGTTTGGCAAAATAATGTATATATACCATGTACAGATGATAGATAGATAGATAGATAGATAGATAGATAGATAGATAGATAGATAGATAGATGTCTGTACTGTCCTGGTCATAAATTTCCAGTAACACCAGACTACATAATTAGTCTAGATATAAAAAACTAGAAATAAATGATTTCAGGAAATTTATGAGTTACTCATGAATTAGACATTTATTTTTCAGGCAATAATCAATAAACAAATGTCAAATTAAGAACAGAAAACAAAAGTAAGTAAGAAAAGGTTTACACCACATGATCAGCATAAAAACAAATAGTTTCACAATGCAGTTTACTAAAGAAGAGTCGTCATACCTCAGGGGTGTCAAACTCAAAGCTAAAGCTGGCCCACCAGTATATATCGCATACGCAGCTAATGCTACAAATCCCAGAATGCTTTGTTAGTGCACGGGCGCATCAGTCGAGACGGCTAAGAAACTCCACGCTGAAAAACTCAGCGTACTCAGCGCTGAATTTACCCGGAGATTTGCCGACATTTGGAAAGCGCACCAACCAACCTCCAAATGGAGCTGATTGAACTTCAGTGTAGAGACACGCTCAAGTCAAAGTATGACTCTGTGTGTGCTGCACAGTTTCCTCCCTGACACACTGCTCCAACTCCGTGCCCAAGCTGCTCAAACGCTCTCTGTGTTTTTACCAGCACATATCTGTGTGTGTAACTGTTCTCTTTAATGAAGATGAACAAAACACCACTCAGGAGTCTCACTGATGAACACCTTCACTCAATCCTGAGGATTTCCTCAGCTCAGAGCCTAAACCCAGACATGATGCTCAGCTCAGAGCCTAAACCCAGACATGATGCTCAGCTCAGAGCCTAAACCCCACACATGATGCACTTGTATCTAAGAAAAGATGCAGGTATCTGATTTCAACCAATCAGAGTAAATCAGAGTAAAAAAACTGAGCTTGAATGAATGTTGTCTTTATGCACTTTTTCTACTCCAAGGCAAGGACTGTTAATAGCTGTGAAAAAAAGATTTACATTACAGGTAGTTGTCGACTTACGACCACGATTGGGACCAACAAATCGGTCGCAACACGTAACATTTGGTCATAAGTAGAGTAGGCTATATGTACAGTACTGTGAAATGATGCCGGGAGCTGGTACGCACTGTTGTACGCCGCGGCTAGCGATTGTGGTCGTAACGGTCGAATGGTCATAAGTTGACGACTACCTGTATAAAGGAATTAGAATTTGAGTTTGACACTCCTGTCATACCTCGTAATAGAGACTCGCTACAGATGCTCCCCCTAGTGTTTTACCAAATCTCCTTTAATTTCCAAACCACCATAAACACTCGTAAATTCAGTAAGTAATAAAAGCTTTGAACCCCTTTTTTGGGACTGGAGGTGACCTAACAACCAAAAAACCCCCAAAAAAACCCAAAAAACCTTACACCTGATAAAGAGCTTCGCCAGGACAAATCTCACATCAGAAGGACAGAATGTCCCCCAAACTTGAGATCTTTATTTTGGGTCTGTTCTACTGATATTTTACTGAAATCATATTCCCAATCGCACTGAAACCTTTAAATTGATACCAAACATGTAAAGTTAAAATTCATACATTCCTAAATTATAAAAACTACAGTATGCAAGTATAGTATTTTGAATTTCAGGAACTTCTTAATCATCTTTTCATGACCCAGTCATATCCCCAGGAGGGAAAGAGGAGGCTCAAGGATGGGTAAATGGGCAGCTGAGATGTCTCACAGATGTCTTCCTCTCCTCAAATTAAAGAGATCTTCTCCTCAGATTAAAAAGTTGAATGTTTTGTTGCATGGCAGTTCTCAGGGTCTGACCTCATGGAAAGATCTGACCATCCTTACAACTTCCTCAATAATTTCTGAGGAACAGGAAATGGCAGCAGAGCAAAAATCTGTAAAGCTCTGGGCAGGTTTAGATTCAGCATGTAAGCACATGTCTTACATATAATAAAGTACAAATCTATAATTATTGTAATGTTTAATTAAAATGTAATATTTTACATTTTGTTGTGTTTTGTTTCTTTTATTAAAATGTTGGACTTCATTTAATTCATAACTAAAAATTAAAAGTTTAGTTAGAATGCAGCCATATAACATCTACTGTTAAAGTAGAACTTTTAACAACCTCAGTTAGTTAAAAACATCAGAATTCACACTTTGGCATCAACACATTACAAAATAATTTAATTTAATAAAGTCATTTTAATAACTCAATCCATTCAGTTTTGTTTGAATCAATAATTTAAACTCTGTAGATTCAGTTCAAGTCACTCGGTTCAAAAGAGTTCGGTTGAGTCTGAATCGAAAGATTCACTGGTAAATGACTTAATTCCCCAGTTCTAACAAAATCTATAACATAAAACATTCTGTCTCCTTAAAAATATTTATTTCAGCAGTCTCACTCAAGAAAAAGAAACTTTTGTTCTGTTTGTGCAAAACCAGCAGGTGGTCAGAAAGTTCCTTCTCTGTTCCTGGGTTAGTTTGAGGGGTTCACCTCAGTCAGCTTTGTCTCCGTGGTTTGGCTCGTTATCTTACATCATCGTCCTATTGTAATGAATGGTGTTCCAGCATGAAAAACAACTGACCTGCATATATACAGACAATAATAAGTTCCCAAACATCTCAACATTCACCGTGTCTAGTTCAATAACAAAATAAATAGCATTTGTACAGTTTAGAGTCTGATTTGAGGTTTGAACAAGTTTACATATTATTCTAACAACATGTTTAATTGAGTTCTTGCATGCAGATAATACTTTTAATACATTTAATACTAACTTCATGCAGTTTCTCAACAGAAAGACTGGATTTTTTAAAAACCATTTGACAAAATAAATGGTTAAATGTGATTAAATCTGTACGTGTTATTTCTACATTTTTTATTACATTAATTTTAATGTAATTTATATCACAAAAATCAATCTTAAAAATTAAACATAAACCACCAGTATGTAAAACAGTAAACAGTTTAAGTTTAAGACGGTCTAAAATTATCAAGAAAAATATCTATAATATAATTATTAATATTAATAATAATAATAATAATAATAATAATAACAACTGCAGTTGATTGTCAGATTTCAATCTCACACTGCCCTCTAGTGGCTCTGTCAGGACTTTCTTTTTACTTAAATATGTACAAATATTATTCATCTTTTTTGTTGTCTAGTTATATCAAGTTGAGTTTTAACAGTAAGTTTGATTGAGTCCTAACATGTAAATGGTACATTTCATACATTTAGTACCACCTTCATGCAGGTGCTCAGCATAAATAGAGAATTTTATAAAAAAAACTTTTTGGACAAAATAAATGTTATTATATCTCTACTCGTCTTTTCTGGATCATTTAGTTTATTACAATAATATAATCAGCTTTATTTAACTTGAATTTCATTTATTTATATTGCACTTATACACAAAAAAACTTCTAAAGCTTCACCACTATATCACTCAAATACTACTGCAGTGTGTAATCTTCTAATAAACCCTAATAGTGACATGGTGTTGTATAAATAATAGTAAATGTGAATATGCCTTTCAGATAAAAGTAATAAACTGCATTTTAGGTGAATTTAAAAACCACATCTGGCTTGAAAAGACGGGTGTCCAAATACGTTCGACCACATAGTGTGTATCAGCTAAAAAGCAGCAGTTTCAGATCAATCACGTTTCCACTGGGATTCAATCTGAAAGATTACTATGATCATATGAAATATTTTATATTAGATATTATATATTTGATTACAGATCATTGGACAAGACACCTGTCAGTCAAGATATACAGGCGAATGACAGGTGTCTCGTCCAAAGATCGGTAAGTTTATATTCACAAACAATACCTACCTTTACCGGTTTGTCTGACTTGTCGTTGTGTTTTCGGATTTGTTATTTTGTTTTTGAATTTGTTATTTTGTTTTTGAATTTGGTAATGTTCGTTTATAAGTTAGTTTATTTAAAAAAAGCAACATTTGATGTAAAATTCCCTTTAAAAGTATAGTAAAGTGTAATTCTTCGTGATACCGCTAGACGGAGCTGAAGTTTAGTAGAACATTACTGCCATCCACTGGACATCGAACACTTTTTAAAATGAAGTGGAAGATTAAACAGTTGTATGATAAAGAAGTGTTTAAATAAAGACATGTATGTGTAGGAAGACCAGATATAATTAATCTTATTGTTTGTGTTTAATTTATTATGTGACCCAGACAGCACCTATATTTTATAGTTTCACTGGAAACAATTTAAAATAGGGTACATTTTTATGAACTTTAACAAAAAGTAATAAATTCTGGTACAAATGCATTGTTCATTTTTCGGTCATGTTAATTAATACATTTACTAATGTTAACAACAAATAATAACTTATTGTAAGTGTTACCGTTTCCTTATCATCAGTTTTTTTGTAGGAAAATGTAACACCAATAGTCACACATATGCATGTTCACCGTGAATGTTTGAACACAATGATTATTGGTGAATGGGCCCTCGAGAGAAGTGGCACCAAGTAAAATCTTGCCCAGGGCAGAAAATTGACTAGTCAATTGGCTGGCCCTGTGCAGGATGGACGGAGTGTGTTGAACTGTTGGAGCCGGCGTTGAGGATGGAGGGGGGTTGGGATTTAAGTGGACAAGATATATGATTGAGTTCATGTTACACAGATTTTTATTTTATTTTTCAATCTCAATTCAGTGTCATTACAAAATAGGTTTAAATTTGTGGAGATTTTATTTGTACATAGTGTTCTTTCCTTTGAAATGAATTGATTGACTACGATCAAAAACCACTGCACATTGGACAAAGTTCTTATCCTTCATTCTTATTTTAGCCTTGTTTATTTTATTGGTTAAATATGATGCTACTTTTGGAGAGAAAATCAGTAACCTTTTTTGAACTGCATTGTTAAAGAGTCTTCAACCAGCTGTAGTTTAGGTTACAGGAAGTCACGTAGACCAAAACCTGTTAACAAGCACACTGATTGGAGAAGCTTGTGTTTAATAAATAAATATATTATTTAAGCAATTTTCTGTTTCATTTTTTATGAAATAACTGTTAGATTTTATGAGATGAAGGGGGGATGATAATTGGCCAAACATATCTTACAAAAAAAATCAGCAACATATATTGGTCATCCTGTATCAGTCGACCTCTAGTTGTGAGTTTAAATGATATGCTCAGTTGTATGTATGAGATTATTGTAGTCTCTCTGCCTCTTTTAATGATGATGAACTTGCAGAAGCAGAAGGTGACTCGTCCCTGCTAAGTTAGAGACTGTGTGGAAGAACAGAGATCAACAATAAATATAACTTAAGCAAAAAAAAAGAATCATAATATTTGTACAAAATTAAGCAAAACACATGCCCGACCCTGCCACTAGATGGCAGTGTGAGACTGACTTGAGGATGTGATCTGTGTGTTACAATTCATCTGTTTCTATAACCAACTGCAGATATGATAATTATAATAATAATTAAAAATATTTTGTGGGTCTGTAATGAATTGTCCTCTACTCCTTGTGTTGATCAACATTCTATAGTGATGTAGTGCTTTGCATCATGGTCTTTAATGCTTGTCTTTTTGGGTTCAAATCTCCCCTCTACCTCTCCTTTATTAGTGTAGTTACTGATAGAAAACAACTTTCATGCAAAAGATCGTGTGGCTTAATTGGATGAGCGTTGCTTCTGGTTTGATATTTTACTCGATGGTTTTTGCTGAACTTTTTCTACATTTAAAACAAACAAAAAAATCATTGACACTTCTTTCATGTGAACAAGCTTTTTTCTGGAAGAACACACACACACACACACACACACATAGAATTCACATTGTTTTCTAATTCCAGGCTCACACTGTACGATTATTAAAATTTGTTAATAATTTTTGAAGATTTAAGACTCTTTTCTGCAGTGTTACTTCTCCTATGAAGCATCAACCCGAGAACCAATAGGAGCCGCAAAACTGGTTTGTCCGTTACCATGAGAACTTCCAACCAGCTCAAGGAAAATGTTGAAATGAGTCAGGTGGTCTTAAAGTGTCACGGATCGATGGCATAAAACTTTGGATGAATCTTTTTCTTGCGTTCTTTTCTTTTTAACAGTTGTACAGTTTGACCTTGACACTGAGCAGTGGTGAACAGTAACAAAGTAAATCTAATTTACTTAATATTTAAGAAGCTTTTTGACGTATCTGTACAGTACTTTACTAAAGCATTTCCATTTGAGATGACTTTTACTTCAGTACATTTTAAAAGTTAAATATCGTACTTTTTACTCAAATAGATTTTGCGATATCAGTCGTTCCTTTTTATTTCTGAATAAAAATCCTACTACTTTACACACTTAAGTAATTTGAAGGCAAATACTTTTTTACTTTTACTCAAGTGAAAGTATAAAGGAAGCACTTTACGTGTTACTGGAGTAATATTTTACTGAGTGTTTCTCTACTTTAACTCAACAACATGCTTTATGTACTTTGTCCACCACTACAAATGAGATCCTACAGCGTCACATGGGGATCATGTTCTAACAGTCTGACAAGCAACAATCAGAAAGGACTATATACATTGCAATGCGCCTGGCAGTAGTCAAATATTTCTTTTTAAGCTCTTACCACAAAACCACCAAAGTTCCACACCAACACACCAGTGTCAGAAGTGTTTTTGGATTTTTGACATTCTTGAATTAAAGCCTTCCTGCACAACCCGCAATGATTTTTATGATCAGAACAGAAACAAATGGACTGAAGACATGCTCAACAGGACCAGAACAGTTCTACATTTGTAAAACAACTGCACAAGCAAAGTCTGAATCAATCCAAAGAGCTGTGCATAATTTACAAATGATACAAATCAATTTGAAGGCATGAATAAAGAAATGGAAAAGAAGCAAATATCATTATCTAAGCCAAATCTCTGTCTCCAGAGTTCTCTCAGATACACTGTGAGGTAAACCAGTAACTTAAGTTTATTTCATATATTTCCTAACTCTCATAGGATCTAAACCACAGCACAACTACCACAGTATACTAATCAAACAAAGAAAAAGATGCATAGACAAGGATGTGATACAGTAAAGATTCATATGAAGCAGCTCCAGCGATGCAATACGATATGATTCACTCGCTATTATGATGCGCTGCGATACGATTTCCTTTTAATTCAACACAATGAAATACAATGCAATGAAAAAAATTAATTCTATGAATTTAATTTGATACAAATAGTTTGTTATAATTTCTGTTATTAAGACAATAATTGCTGTATGTTGAGTTATTTTTTTAGAGGACAGTAAATCTGTACTGCTATACAAGCTGCACATCGACTACTCTAAAATATATCCAAGTTTCATTTCTATAGCATCGTTCCTATATACTAAAAATGGTTGCTGAAATGTGAGGGGTCTACACACCTTTGTGGGATTTTATTATGAGTCCAAAACCATCTTTAGTTCAAAACAGGGCATGCTCGACCCTGATTGGTGGCTTGCTGGTAAGTTGGT
Source organism: Silurus asotus (assembly GCA_024362625.1). NCBI lineage: Eukaryota > Metazoa > Chordata > Actinopteri > Siluriformes > Siluridae > Silurus > Silurus asotus. The sequence continues at coordinate 2,143,080 of MU551576.1, read as the reverse complement.
AAGATATTTGACTATGAATTGTAGTGAAGTTAAAGTAAAATAGAAATACCTTAGTAAAGTTCATATATGTGAAAAAGCTCCTTAATGGCAATAAAAATAACATATTTAATACCATTAAAGTGGAATTAATGGACAGACACAAAGGGGCCTGGGAAAATGGCAATTTCAGGCGAAAATTTTAAACAGCACTTACAGGCTTTTGCATCAAACACTTTAAATAAAATTGTAGGTCTTCAGTTTTGGGCTGAGGAAAAACAACTGTGGCCACATGCCTGTGTTCCAGATTGGGGTACTGTATAACAGTTAAAACCTGTTTATAGACATGGAATAAGCAGATTATATTAGGGACATAGACAAGCAAGACAAAGAAATCTATTATGATAATGAGGAATCCTTATTTCCCAAAACTAACTAGATAGATAGATAGATAGATAGATAGATAGATAGATAGATAGATAGATAGATAGATAGATAGAGATGGATAGATAGATAGATAGATGGAACTTTATTGTCATTGCATTGTTCAGGTACACACCACGAAATGCAGTTTGGCATCACCTATGCAGAGTCCAATCTGGTGCAGATTGGACTTTGCATGTTTAAGTGTTTAAGTGTATGGTCAAGTGTTTTTCTAAAGTAGATGTGGCAAAATGGCTCAATAGTGCCACCTATACACTTTCAACAGTGTGTGCCTCGAGCTATGTTTCACATACATGTATGAAAATCGGTACACACATGTAACACACCTACAAAAAAGTCTCTAGGTACGAAATCCGAATCCCAACAGAAAGTCAGGTATTTTTTGTTTTATGAGCACATTTTTTGTCATTTTTGCCATTTTCAGATGTTGTATTTTAACAAACTCCTCCTAGAGATTTCCATGTCCATGGCGGCCTGACAAATTTTGATGTTTCGCCATCAAAAAGAAACTTGCTATAACTCAGACATACAATATCCAATCTGCCCCAAACTTCTCATGTTTGATAGGACTCCTGATCTGAACAGATCTACATGCCCATGTTCAGTATTAGTTATAGCGCCACCTGCTGGCAAAAAGAAATGTCATATTTTACCCTGTACTTCACTCTCAGAAACACATTTTAACATGCCACGCAATACCAAACTAAGCTATAAACACATTTAACCGTGCAACACTTGGCTAAGTGCTGATGTTTGCGATTACATCACAAAACAGAACGTTTTTTGGAACTCAGGCATACAATGACCGATCAGCTCCAAACTTCAAAAAGAACCGGAGACATGACTGCACAGCGTTTTTTATTTGTTTACTCTACACACAGAAAAACCGGGGAGCGGCGCATCTCTGTGTGACATCACAGTAAGGCAACTTCTATGTAAATTAGAATGTAAGAGACGTAAACATGCGGCTCTTCAGAAGATTTGGAGAGATTTTTCAAACCAAAGGAAAGAGGAAAACTAAACAGATTGCTGAAATGAAGAAAAAGCTGGAACACATGGAGAAGGTAGTAAAAGACTTGAATGCATTTATTAATCAGATGAAAGAGAAGATAGCAGAAGAGAAAGAAGAGAAAGAAGAGAAAGCTATTCTGCTACAAATGGTGCACAAGCTGGAGGCTACTTTGGCTTCTAAATGAAAGCAGCAGAAACAGGACATAAATCGTAAAAAATCGTGAGAGAGAGAGATCTGGCCGAGAAAACAAAAGCAACTGCTGGAACGTGTTGCTCAGCTTGAAGGTCGCTTTGAAAAGAGAGAGAGAAAAGAAGGCCAAACTAGACATGGCGGAGAGGAACAATATAACACTCCAGGCCATCAGAGATCTTCAGGATTCATTAAATCTCTGTGAGAAAGAGAACAATAATTTGATAAGAGACCGAGACCAACTGGAGACACGTCTTGCTCTGCGAGAGGCCACTTTGCTTTCTGAGCAAAATAAACTCAGGAAAGAAAAAGAGAAGGCCAAACACGACCTGGAGGAAATTACCTCCTCACACCTTCAAACCACCAGAAAGCTCCAGGATTCCCTTAACCACTGTGAGAAAGAGAAAAATAGGAGAGAGCACAAGAGAAATAGTTTGATGAGAGAACAAGAGCGACTGGAGGAACTTGTTGTTGAGCTGGAGGAAACTTTGGAGTTGGTGAGTAAATTGAAAAAAAAAAAAAAAGACCAAACAAAACATCACTCACTTTAAAACCAGATACCTCAAAAATTAATGAGGAACAGGAAATGGCAGCACTGGAGAGCAACAATCTACAAAGCTCTGGGGAGGTTTAGATACAGCATGTGAGCACATGCCATTACATTTCATAAAGTACAAAACACATCGATGTTTATTGTAATATTTAATAAAAATTTCATATTTTAATGTTGAGTCTGAATCGATTGATTCACCAGGAAATGACTCGATTCCACAGTTCACAAACATAACACTGTCCTGTCTCCTTAAAAATATCACTTGAAAAGAAATAATCAGTTCCCAAACATCTCAACATTCACTGTTTCTAGTTCAATAACAGAACAAATAGCATTCGTACAGTTCAGAGTCTGATTTGGGGTTTGATCAAGTTTATATTGGCTTGTAACATGTTTGATTGAGTTCTTGCATGTAGATTATACTTTTTATAAATTTAATACCAACTTCATGCAGGTTCTCACCATAAAATCTGGATGTTATAAAAAAAAACTTTTGACAAAATAAATTGTTTAAATGTTATCAAATCTGTACTCGTTATTTCTACATTATTTATTACATTAATTTTAATCAGCTTCATTTAAGTTCTGTTTCATTTATTTATATCACAAAAATGCAGCTTAAAAATTACACATGAACGCCCTGTATGTAAAACAGTAAACAGTTTAAGTTTTAGACAGTTTAATATTATCAAGAAAAATATCTTGCTTTGTAAAAGATCAACATCACATATAACTAGACAACAAAACACCATTAATAATATTTGTACAGAATTAAGTAGAAAGAAAGTCCTGACAGGGCCGCTAGAGGGCAGTGTGAGACTGACATCTGACAACCAACTGCATTTATTATTAATTATTATTATTATTATTATTATTATTATTATTATTATTATTGTTATTATTATTATTATTATTATTATAGTTTTGGGGGATTTATGAATGGTCCTTGCTTTGATCAGCAAGATCAGTCCAGTCCAGTTTTATTGTTTAAGCAAAATCAATTATTAGGAATTTTATCATTTTATCACTTTGGGTTTCATAAATGTTTAAATGTTTGCATATAATAATAATAAAAATGATTCATTATAAAATCATAAATATGATTAAACGTAGACCTTTAGGTACCGAAGCACCTCAGTACAATAAAGTATTACATTTTAAAGTCCAGCAAACACAACATGGGAGTCAATTCCTTGTAGCATTTTCTTGAACTTGGTTTGTAGGAGAAAATCTGGTTTTGTTGAAATAACAGGTTAACAGATGATAACTGGATAAATAACTAATGAATTAATGCTTCATCCAGCTAATTAACATGCAAACTGATGATGAGTTCCATCACCTGCTGAATGAACCTGAACAGAATCCACATTGTATTTCTAGTTGGAGATGCTGAGATTCTCTTTTTATTGAAATCTTTTTATTAAAACAGCAGGATGAGTTACTAAAGCTGAGCTTTTTTTTTCTCATTGAGACGTGAATTCTGTAGAACTGCTACTGCAATGTTTACATGAGATGCATTAAAATTTTCCACCTACAGAAACCCAACCTAACTTCCTGTCTTCTTCTTCTTTTGGCTGCTCCCATTAGGGGTCGCCACAGTGGATCATCTGTCTCCATACCCCCGTGTCCTCTACATCTGTCTCTTTCAACCCAACAACCTGCATGTCTTCCTTCACCACATCCATGAACCTCCTCCTTGGTCTTCCTCTTATTCTCCTTCCTGGCGACTCCATCCTCAGCATTCGCTTACCGATATACCCCATGTCCCTCCTCTACACATGTCCAAACCATTTAAATCTCTCCTCCCTCACCTTGTCTCCTAAACGTCCTACATAGGCTGGCCCTCAACATCTTCAGCTCTGCTACCTTCAGCTCCACCTCCTGTCTTTTACTCAATTCCACTGTCTCTAATCCATACAACAATCTCAGGTCTTACCACAGTCCTATAAACTTTCCCTTTCACTCATACAGATATCATTCACTCTTCTATCACAAATCACTCCTGCTATCACTCTTCTCCATCCACTCCACCCTGCCTGCATGCTTTTCTTCACTTCTCTAACACACTCTCCATTAATTTGCACTGTTGACCCCAGGAACTCCTTCACCTTCTCCACCTCTTCTTCCTGCAACCGCACCACTCCACTGCCCTCCCTCTCATTCACACACATGTACTCTGTCTTACTCCTACTGACTTTCATTTCCCTTCTCTCCAGCTCATACGTCCACATCTCCAGGCTCTTCGTTATCTGCTCCCCATCTCTCTCACCACAAATCACAATATTATCCACAAACATCATAGTCCACGGAAGTTCTGTCTGACCTCGTCCTTAAACCTGACCATCTCCACTGCAAACAGGAAAGGGCTCAGAGCAGATCCTCGATGCAGTCTAACCTTCACCTTAAACCAGTCTGTCGTTCCTTCTGCACACTTCACTGCTGTCAAACTGTCCTCATACATGTCCTGCACCACCCTCACATACTTCTCTGCCACATCAGACTTTCTCGTATTATATCAAAACTCCTCTCTCCACCCTGTCACCCTCTCCACCCTCTCTCCTCTCACCTTCCAAAATCCTGTTAACAATTTTGTTAAAAACTCCACTAAAACCTCTCCTAAACATCTCCATGTCATCTGGTCCTACCGACTTTCCACTCTTCATCCTCTTAATCACTGCTCTCACTTCCTCCTTTCTAATCCTATCCACTTCCTGCTTTCTTATCTCCACATCATCCAACCTTCTCTCTCTCTCATTTTCCTCATTCATCAGCTGCTTAAAATACACCCTCCATCTTCTCAACACACTCTCCTCACTAGTCAACATATTTCCATCTTCATCGTTTATTGCTCTAACTTGCAGCACATCCTTCCCAGCTCGGTCCTTCTGCCTGGCCAATCAGTACCTTTTCTCCTTTCTTAGTGTCCAACTTCTCATACAGCTCCTCTTATGCCTTTTCCTTGGCTTTCACCACATCCCTCTTCACCTCCTTCTTTATCTTCTTGTACTCCTGCCTACTTTGCTAATTTCTTTGTCCATTCAAATCTTGTTTCTCCAACCTCTTTCTCCGTATGCTTTTCTGCACTTCCTCATTCAACCACCACATTTCTTTCCTTCGTTACGGTTTTCTTTGCTTCTCTTTCCAGATGTTACACCAAGTACCTCAGTAGTTGCCCAATCATCCAGCACCTCTTCCTTGCTGAGCGCCTGTCTGACCTCTTCCCAGAATCTCATACTACAGTCTTCCTCCTGCAGTTTCCACCATCTTATATTTTTTTCTTTCCTCACTCTCCTCCTCTTATTCTTCACCTCAAAACCATCCTACAGAACACCATCCGATGCTGTCTAGCTACACTGTCCCCTGCCAACACTTTACAGTCTCTAATCTCCTTCAGGTTGCATCTCCTGCATAGAACTTAGTCCACCTGTGTGCACCTTCCTCCACTCTTATATGTCACCCTATAATCCTCCTTCATCTTAAAATAAGTGTTCACCACTGCCATTTCTATCCTTTTAGCAAAATCTACCACCATCTGCCCTTCCACATTCCTCTCCTTCGGGCCATACCTGCCCATCATCTCCTCATCACCTCTGTTCCCTTTACCTACATGCCCATTAAAGTCTGCCCCAATCACCAATCTTTCATTCCTAGGTTCACCTTCTACCACTCCATTTAACTCATTTCAGAATTTTTCCTTCTCCACCATCTCACAGTCGACTTGTGAAGCATAAGCACTGAATACATTTATCATCACCCCTTCAACTTCCAGCTTCACCTTCATCACCCTATCAGAAACTCTCTTCACCTCCACTACACTTTTACTGTACTTTTCCTTCAGAATCACCCCTACACCATTTCTTTTTCCATCCACACCATGATAGAACAGTTTAAACACCTCGAATGTTCCTGGTCTTACTCTCTTTCCACTTAATCTCCTAAACACACAACATATGTACCTTTCTCCTCTCCATCATATCATCTATCTCTCTCTCTTTACCAGTTATAGTACCAACATTTAAAGAACCCACCCAAACCTCCACTTTTCTTCACTTCTTCTTTCTCTGATGTCTCGTCTTTCTTTTCTCCTTCTCCTCCTTCAGCCAACAGTAGCCCAATATTCACCGGTACCCTGTGGGCTAACAGTAATAATACCTGCAGATCCTGTCAAACGAGTCACCTGTCCAAATCCAACTACACCTGATTTATAGTCACTTTTCATGACTACGTTAATAGGTCCTGCTGCAGGTTCCTGCAAGATCTTTTTAATCATAAACCACTGAGACACCGTGTGAGGAACCCAGGCTGTAGCTCAAACACTATTTATAGAGTGTGAGAGAGTGAAGGAGGCGCAGCTAAGCTCTACAGGACAGCGACTTTTAAGAGCCACCATGTCTCTCTCTCTCTCTCTCTCTCTCTCTCTCTCTCTCTCTCTCTCTCTCTCTCTTTCTTTCTCTTTTTATAATTTTCTCTTCGAATAATTTTCTGTCTATTTCTCGCAAACTCTGTTAATCTATCTCACTAATTATATTTCTATCCATTTTTCAAATTTTGTTGTAAACAGAGAAAACAATCCAAAACATTTCTTTCCAAAAATCCTTTGCGTATTCACATTCCAAAAAAATAAATGTGATATTGATTATTATAATAACGAAAAAAAGTAAAGAATTGGATTTTATAGTTAAAAGTTCTTTCATTTTGATACATTTGCATTTAATAATCCACAACTAATCCCCCATAAAAAATTTTTTTCCTCACACTCAAAACAAAAACAGTTAAATCTAATGGTCATAACTTTGTATAGTTGAAATATAAAGCACAATTTGGTGTTGTGTTGAAAAAAGATGACGATATCATTAAAAAAAGATTGACAGCGGGTAAGCAATTAGATTCAGATGGTGTCTTCACCATAGCAACGGTCAATAGGGCTCATGGTAGCTACTATAAGATTTACTGCTGGATTTCACACCAAACCGATGGAAAAATTGTATTTCTCCGAATAGAAACGGCAAAATTAAAAAGCGATGGGCGTAAAAAAAATGTTAATTTACCAGGAGAATATATTTACTATATTTTGATTTAAAACGACCACTGATGATCTTTATAATTTTGAGTAGTTTACAGAATAAAAAACATTAAAAACAAGAAATCTCCTAATTAAATGTTGAGTAATAGTGTTTGAATAATATTTAAAATAAAATAACAAAAAACACATCTGCTTTACACACATAAGGTCTTGGGTTTAACTCCCAGTGGTATCATGCAGGTTGTAAACAAGAATGAGGTTTATATTACTCACAAATTGTTACTCAATCCTGGAAATAAATAAAAAGTGTTGCATGTTTCTGCATTGTGCTTGTAACAGAAATGGAGAAAAAGTACCTAGAACCTAGAATATGACTTTTTTCAGTTGTTTCACACTTTTTTGTTATGTATAAAATTCCATATATAATTCCGCATGTGTTAATTCATAGTTTTGATGCCTTCAGTGTGACTCTACAATTTTCATAGTCATGAAAATAAAGAAAACTCTTTGAATGAGAAGGTGTGTCCAAACTTTTGGTCTGTACTGTATGTGTGTGTGTATGTATATATATTCCTTTCCTTTGGCAAAATGGGTCAAAAGAAGGACTTGACAGGCTCAGAAAAGTCAAAAATAGTGAGATATATTGCAGAGGGATGCAGCAGTCTTAAAATAGCCAAGCTTCTGAAGCGTGATCATCGAACAATCAAGCGTTTCATTCAAAATAGTCAACAGGGTTGCAAGAAGCGTGTGGAAAAACCAAGTTGCAAAATAACTGCCCGTGAACTGAGAAAAGTCAAGCGTGCAGCTGCCAAGATGCCACTTGCCACCAGTTTGGCCATATTTCAGAGCTGCAACATCACTGGAGTGCCCAAAAGCACAAGGTGTGCAATACTCAGAGACATGGCCAAGGTAAGAAAGGCAGAAAGTCGACCACCACTGAACAAGACACACAAGCTGAAACGTCAAGACTGGGCCAAGAAATATCTCAAGACTAATTTTTCTAAGGTTTTAGGGACTGATAAAATGAGAGTGAGTCTTGATGGGCCAGATGGATGGGCCCGTGGCTGGATTGGTAAAGGGCAGAGAGCTCCAGTCCGACTCAGACGCCTGCAAGGTGGAGGTGGAGTATTGGTTTGGGCTGGTATCATCAAAGATAAGCTTGTGGGGCCTTTTCGGGTTGAGGATGGAGTCAAGCTGAACTCCCAGTCCTACTGCCAGTTTCTGGAAGACACCTTCTTCAAGCAGTGGTACAGGAAGAAGTCTGCATCCTTCAAGAAAAACATGATTTTCATGCAGGACAATGCTCCATCACACACGTCCAAGTACTCCACAGCGTGGCTGGCAAGAAAGGGTATAAAAGAAGAAAATCTAATGATATGGCCTCCTTGTTCACCTGATCTGAACCCCATTGAGAACCTGTGGTCCATCATCAAATGTGCGATTTACAAGGAGGGAAAACAGTACACCTCTCTGAACAGTGTCTGGGAGGCTGTGGTTGCTGCTGCATGCAATGTTGATGGTGAACAGATCAAAACACTGACAGAATCCATGGATGGCAGGCTTTTGAGTGTCCTTGCAAAGAAAGGTGGCTATATTGGTCACTGATTTGTTTTTGTTTGGTTTTTGAATGTCAGAAATGTATATTTGTGAATGTTGAGATGTTATATTGGTTTCACTGGTAAAAATAAATAATTGAAATGGGTATAAATTTGTTTTTTGTTAAGTTGCCTAATAATTATGCACAGTAATAGTCACCTGCACACACAGATATCCCCCTAAAATAGCTAAAACTAAAAACTACTTCCAAAAATATTCAGCTTTGATATTAATGAGTTTTTTGTGTTCATTGAGAACATGGTTGTTGTTCAAATTATATCCTCAAATAAAATTAATCCTCAAAAATACAACTTGCCTAATAATTCTGCACTCCCTGTATATATACTGTGGAACACGGTTATGTTGATGTCCTAGGGGGTTGCCAAAAAGCATCGAGATAACCGATGATCAAGATAAACGAAAATCAATATGGTGGCAAAATATTAACGTGCTTGAAATTTCTTAACTTAACTGTCAGGAATCCACATGCCACGCCCCCTTCGGCGTGTCAGGTGCTTTCTCGGCCGCTTTCTCTGAAGCTCCCGGCTTCAATCGTGCACATATGGTGCTCGTTTAGCATCATCACCAGCTCCTATTTAAACTTCCACACTCTCACCGTCCTTTATTGTTCGCTCATGCGTATCCCGGTACGTGCCTTCCCACCAGCACTCTTATCACACAATGTCTCTCAGGCCTTTCTTCGCTGAAGCAGGGTCGTTGGCTGAAAACTGATTTTACAGTTTTTTAGAGTAGCTCCTCTTAGCCACTCTATGAGGATACATTTTTATCATATTAATGAGTTAATCATGTACTACAGTATTTAAATAGAACTTGTGATCCTGTCAACTGAGAACAGAAAGCTGAGGGTACATTGGAAACAAGTTTTCCAAAACTGTATAGTTGGGTGGGCATCCTACATTCATGTTTGCCAGCTGTATGGTTCCACTGGGTTCAACCCCCAGTGGAAACATACAGCTGGCAAACATGAATGAGGTTTATATTTTTGTGACCAGTTATGTTACGAAAGTTAAGATATTCCCTCAAATCTTACTGAATTCTAGAAATAAAAAAGACATGTGGCCATTTTTCTGTGTTGTGCTTGTAACAGCATTGGACAAAAGCATTTCACAAGTAGAATCAGAGACTTAAGGGCATGGTTCCACTGGGGTTCGAACCCAGGACCTTTTGCATGTAAAGCAGACGTGATGACCACTACACTATGGAACCTGTTGCTGAGAAGGATTATGTCCAATGTGCATAAAGATAAAAATCTCTCTCAAAATCTCAGTGGAAAAATATTTATAAAACTTAGAAAACTCACTGACTTAAATGTTTCAAGGTTTTGCCTGTAGGGTGTCCACCCAATGGCCCAATGACGGAATCCACTAGTGTGGGTGAAGGTATTCTGCGTGTTAGTCCTTCTAGCGTGGCTGTAAAGATTACTCACCTAGATTGCACTTTATTACATTAATCTAATTTTAACCTCTAATCTGACTCCAATTTATAATAAATAATTAACTTGAATAGCTCTAATTTAAGATGATCAATTTATTGGTTGTACTTCTTCTTTAATTTTAGTAACTTATTTTAAGCATTCCGTCTTTTCAATCAATCATTTATAATGGTCCTGGAGTCGCTTAGAACTTTTTGCTCGGCTAACTATACCTGCTCACGGAGGCACATTGGCCAATCCGAATCTTAGTCAGAGGATATAACGGTAAACTAATATTCATTGACTTAGTTATTTGGTCATAACTTGCTAAGTCAGTGATAGCCGCTACACATGCTCACGGACACAAACTTGCCAGACTGTCACTTAGTCAGAGGATATAACGGTAAACTAATATTCTTTAAGTAGGCCACCAATGCTTGCTCATGCATAAAGAATACTGTATTTAGTCACTTAGTTATAACTTGCTAAAGTCAGAGATAGTCAGAAATCAGAAGGTCTCAGACGTTGTGCTCTATGCTCCATCCGTTCATGAGCCTTCAGTTTGTACTATCCTGGTCACAGATTTGGGGTAACGCCAGACTACATAATCAACTAGATATAAATGATTTCAGGAAATTTCAGAGTTAATCAAGAATTTTACATTTATTTGCCAGGTAATAATCAATAAACAAATGTTACATTTAAAACAAATAATAGAAGAAAGTTAAATAACATGATCAACATTAAACCAAATAATGTATCAATGTAGTTTACTAAAGAATTGTTCACTATACCTGGCAAGAGACACACAGAGACTGTGTGGGAAGTTCTGATTATCGAATGCTTCCCAGACTGTTTCGCCAAATTACCCTTAATACCCAAACCATCGTAAACACTTGTAAATTCAAAGTGATAAAGCTTTGCACACCCTTTCTTGGGACAGGATGTGACATAAAAACCAAATGTCACCTAGACCACCTGGTAAGGATCTTCTCCGGGCCAAACCTTATGTCAGTAGGACAGAATTTCCCCAATCCTGGGGTCTGTTCTACTGATATAGAACTGAGATCATATTTTCACACTGAGACCTTTAAAATGATACTAAACATGTGAAGGTAAAATGTATACATTATTCAAGTAAAGTAAATTAAATTCTGGGATCTTCTCAGTCACCTTTCCATTATCCGGCCTTCTCCCCAGGAGGAGGAGAGGGGGGCTCAAGGATGGGTGACTGGGCAGCTGAACAAATGGCTTTCTCTTCTCAGATCGAAGAGATCCTCTCCTCAGATTAGAAGGTTTATTGTTTTGTTGCATGTTAGTTCTCGGGGTCTGGCCTTATGAAGTTGCGTGGCAGTTCTCGGGGTCTGGTACCATGAACAAATCTAACCGTCCTTACATGCCTAATAACAGTTTTAGCCATGCAAATGAGTTTATAACTGCTGCTGACATTACCAAGTAAAATGTCGCTTCCTCAGAAGACCACACACAGTAGGCTCATGTCCACTGAGTGATAGATCTCCAGCATCTTAATGCACTTAATGAGAAAGTGTTTAAAGAACGTGTATGACAGGGTGGAGAGAGGAGTTGTGGTATTGTATGAGAAAGTCTGGTGTGTTAGAGAAGTATGTCAGGGTGGTGCAGGACATGTATGAGGACAGTGTGACAGCAGTGAAGTGTGCAGTAGGAACGACAGACTGGTTTAAGGTGAAGATTAGACCGCATCCAGGATCAGCTCTAAGACCTTTCCTGTTTGCATTGGTGATGGACAGGTTGAAGAACAAGATCATACAGGAGTCTCAGTGGACTATGATGTTTGCGGATGATATTTGTGATTTGTGGTGAGAGTAGTAAACAGGTTGAGAAGAGCCTGGAGAGGTGAAGGTATACGCTGGAGAGAAGAGGAATGAAAGTCAGTAGGAGTAAGATATAGTTCATGTATGTAAATGAGAGGGATGACAGGGAAGTGGTGCGGTTGCAGGGAGAAGAGGTGGAGAAGGTGGAGGAGTTCAGGTACCTGGGGTCAACAGTGCAAAGTAATGGAGAGTGTGTTAAAGAAGTGAAGGAAAGAGTGCAGGCAGGGTGGAGTGGGTGAAAAGTGACAGGAGTGATTTGTGATAGAAGAGTATCTGTAAGAGTGAAAGGGAAAGTTTATAGGACTGTGGTGAGACCTGAGATGATGTATGGTTTAGAGACAATAGCATTTACTGAAAAACAGGAGGTGGAGCTGGAGGTAGCAGTGCTGAAGATGTTGAGATTTTCATTGGGATTGACGACATTGAACAGGATCAGAAATGAATTTATTAGAGGGACAGCGCATGTAGGATGTTTTGCATGTAGGCTAAATTGAGATGGTTTGGACATGTGCAGAGGAGGGACATGGGGTATATCAGTAGGAGAATGCTGAGGATAGAGCTGCCAGGAAGGAGGAAAAGAGGAAGACTAAAGAGGAGGTTTATGGATGTGGTGAGGGAAAACATTCAGGTGATTGGGGTGAAAGAGGCAGATGTATAGGACTGGGAGGTATGGAGACTTATAGAAGAAACCGAAAGAGGAAGAAGAAAAAGAATGTGTAATACAGCACAAGCACATTATTACTGCATGATACAATAAAATCACAAACATGTAATGGGATTATTGTGATCTTGTGATTTATTATCAATAGCAACAAATCCAATAACAAAGTTAAAATACGAAGTAAAGAAAGAAACTAAGTTCAGAATACAGGATTGTGGTGTTAAAGTATAAGACTTTATGCAGTAAAAATAAATCCAGGCAGTTCCATGAAGGTTCCCAATAACACAGTCCACACACAGTCTTGATAAACCCTCTTCAGCTACATGTGTAACGCCCACATTTCTCATGTAATTCTCTTATGTGTGCTTTATGACCCTCTGTCCCGTCCACAACTTGAACTCTTGGCTGTCTGTTCTTCTGACAAATGTATTACTCTTGACAAATCACCCTTTAAGAATAAGAGATGTTGTGCTCATTACTGCTTCATTGTTGCTTCATTACTGCTGATTCTGATCACACATTCAGCACTTCCTTATATACCGACCATAATCACAGTGTTAATGATCAGTGTAATTACTGTAAACATATAAATGCTGTGGTGACCCCAGTGTGTAATTCTGCATGATGGCACTGCTGGATTTGTAAGATTTGATTGGTGAATACCAGTGCGGTCGTTAAAATACTTGATTGTGTGGGTTTTGGAAGAATAAAATCATTTGCGAGACTCGTGCAAAATGGTCACAAACACACTAAATATACCCTAAAAGTTTCAAATCTGTAGATATAAAAATGATCAAAAGACGAGACGATCTAAAAGCTACAGAAAGTCACTCTTCTTCATACTATTGACAATAAGTCTCATCAAATTATCAATCTCATGATCTGCTCTCTTCTTCTCTTCTTTACAGAGATTTAGGGAATCCTGGAGCTTTTTGGTAGATTGGAGGTGTAAGGTGTTCCTCTCCTCCATGTCTCTTTTGGTCTTCTCTCTTTCGTCCTCCCATTTCTTTGTCTCATTTAACAAAGTGGCCTCCAGCTGAGAAACATGTTCCTCCAGTTTTTTTTGTTCTCTCTTCCAGCTCTCACTCTCACATTCTACAGTTTTCTCCAGTTCCTCATTGATTTTCAGGGAAGACTGGAGCTTCATGGTGGTCTGTTCCAAAGTGGCCTCAAGCTGAGCAACATGTTCCTCCACTTTCTTTCGTTCTCTTGCCCAACTCTCTCTCTCACATTCTACAGTTTTCTGCAGTTCATCATGGATTTTTAGAGAATACTGGAGCTTCATGGTGGCCAGTTCCAAATTGAACTTTAGCTGAGCAACACATTCCTCCAGTTGTTTTTGTTCTGTCCCCCAGCTCTGGAGTTGTGTGCCATTTCTCTCATTTATATCTTGGTACCATTGCTTTCGCTCAGAAGACAAAGTAGCCTCCAGCTCTTGCACCATCTTTACCAGAAAGTTGTTCTCTTCTTGTACTTTTATGCTCTTTTCTATCATCAGAATATTAAAAGCTTCCAAATCTGTTACTACTTTCTGCATGTGTTTTAGCTTCTGCTCCTTTTCAGCAAACTGATTCTGTCTCCTGCGTTGAAAAAATTCTCTAAATCTTCTAAAGAGCTCCATTTTAGTGTCTCTTTAATTACCATGAGTAAATTCACGAATGAAAAACAAAAGCATGATCTGACTAATATAAACGCTTCCTACTGTGATGTCACACCAAGACGCCCACACGCTCGGTGGAGCTGAAACGGTGAACCGACTCACCTGAACCTCATTGTTTTGAATAGAAGTGATTGAACCGATCTCTCTTAAACCGAGTTACTTGAACTGAATCTAAGGAGTCGAACTCACCGAAATGAATCTTTTTGTACTGCCGGGAAACACCCCCTGCCGGGATGAAGCGAACTGTACGACACCTGGAACGGTAAATTTCCGAGCTTTATGGATTTTATTCTCTTTAAAACACAGAGTTTATCATTAATTATAATTATTATTATTATTAACCAACGGTACCGGAGTGAAGAGGGGAAAAGCGATGTTCCTCATTTTGGGTTTACTCCTGATTATTAGCATAAAGATCACAGACTTGCAGGAAAAAGTGGATACATTTGAAAAAATAAAGAATGATAATAAAGAGTGATAATATTTCCATAAATGTTGCAGTAAGCAGAAATGAACCCTCAGCTAATGGTGTATGAGACATCATCATTAGCCTCATGCTAGCCGGGTTTGCTAGCGCTGCTTTTGTGTTTGTTAGTTTATTACGTCTACTTTTTGACTAAAAGATAAATAAAACTCTATTTAAGTTAATAAGATACCACAAGTTACATTAGTTCATACGTTTACTTATAGCTTACTATAAATTTGATATTAAGACTGAGGAAGAAAACTATTAAAGCTAATAATATCTGGCTAGTTAGCCTAGCTAATGTTGCTAAATAATTGTATTTTGCTTTTCATGTTTTTTTCTGTATTTTTATCTACATCTATACAGAGAATAGACACTATAGGAAATAATAAAGATGTAAAACAGGTATAAATGTGGTAGTGAAATGTGTCCTAGTGTATGACTGAGTTGTTCCTCTGTGCTTCAGTAACTGCTGTTAAACTGATAGGAAAGAAAAATGGGTTTAGTTCAGCAGAAATGAACTGATAAACAGTGTTAGGAAAAGACAAAGTGTTCAAATATTTACTCAATTATAAATTGTGATAACTTGTTAAAATGTTTTAATGGTTTAATAGAGGATTTGTTCAGGTTTAAACACACCAGCTGGTGGTGAAGGTAATATTGTTTATAGATTCCTTTTACAAGACACATCTCACTGTGTGTTTGTCTCATCAAACACAGGAAAATCGAGACAGGACACGGCATCAGTCTCCTACAAGCAGCTTGTCCCCTGTGAGGACTCGGTCTCCTCCAAGCAGCTTGTCCCCTGTGAGGACTCGGCCTCCTCCAAGCAGCTCGTCTCCTACCAGTCATGAGCCTCACATAGAGATGAATATAAAGCATATAGTGTTTGAAAAGCTTTATGTTATAGGTTACAGAGGAATTTCTGTCCAACACCAGGGGATCAGAAGGAGAAGGAAAAAGATAAACAGATCAAGAGGAAGCAGATGAAAAGATGATGTTATAGACTCGTCTCTGAGCAACAGTTTAAAGTCTCATCTCACTTGTTCCTGTTCAGTATCTCACCTCAGATCTGGGGATATCAAAGATTCCTGTAGATGATGTGTTGTGTATACAGTAGAACATCAGCTGTAGGACAACCAGGGAATAATTGACCAGGAAATATTGCAGAAAGTTGTTGTTTTTGCTGTGAACTGATCAAATGTTACACTAGGGCACTTTGTATTTGTGGAAGTGGTGTTACGAATCTCACGTGTAACCATTTTAATTGTTTTTATGCCTCGTTAGTCTTAAAACTAACATTTATAGAACTTACTAATAGAAAGTGTTTTTTTCATAGATCACCTCAAATCAGTGTTACATTCATTGTGTGTGTATAATGATGGCATGTCAGCTATAAGAGGTGAACAAAAACGTCCATTCCACACCAAGCTTTTTACAAAAATGACCAAATGTTGATTTTATTACTGCTGAGATGATTTTATAGGAGTTTAGTTTCTTATTTTAATACCAATATAAAATATATGGTGTATACCATACATATATGGTGTAGTCGTGGACCAGTTGAGAAAACACTAAGTGCTTGTAAAAAGACTGGCTGCAGATCAAAATCAATCACATCTTTCATTATTTTTTTTTCTTTTTCAAATAGATTTTTGGACTTGATTTTATTCAATAAAAAATATGCATTACAGTTACTTTACCTTGTAATTCTTTTGATAATTTATTGCTTACAAACGTCTTAAAAAGTAGATGATTATAATTGTAGGATGATAAGAGACTATAAATACTACCATGTGTTTAAGTAAAAAATCTGTTTGTGTTCAGAGAAGGTAAGTATAATGAATAATCTAAGTAAAATGAAATAAAGTCTGTAAAAGGGCAGTGTTGTCAGCAAACAGAAGGAAGTGAGGCCAGGTAGCATGAATGAAGGATTTCTTGTATAATAGCTCATAACACACATCTGACACGCACTAATCACGTGTTCTCTCATTCTCTATTTTTAATGCACTTCTACTCCCCCTAATGGTAAAATAAAGTATAACAACAACAGTTCACACAAACTATTTACACCGCAAATTAAACCCCACATTTTTATTAAAGTCACAGTACAAACTGCAAACACGTGGTTTAAAATAAATAATATAATTCTAAATATTTTAATACCCTACTGTGTATAAACAGGTGAGCGCTACAGAAACTCGTGAAGGGATTACAATCACACACCACTTCCTTGTTTTAACGCCACCTGTTTTCCGCTTCCGCGTTTAAATAATTAAAGCCCCGCCTCTTTTGTGACGTAGGGATCACTGATTGATCAAATTTCTCGGTAAACGCACCAATGAAACGGTGCCCTGGACGCGTTTTTATTGTCATGACAACTTTGTTGCGCTGCTGTTCAACACAAACAAAAAGCTGAAATGTTTTTTATTGTTTTTAGTGCTAAGCTTCAAGGTTTTAAACAATCCGCTCTCCAAGACTCCAAAAAAGATTTTTCAGCCAGAAAGAGCAACTTTCAGAAGAAAAAAGGAGAAATAATGACAGATAATAAGACGGGTAACAGCTACAGCTGCTTCTCCTGCTGTCAACTTTATTCAACTTTATTGTCATTGTACAGAGAACAAGTACAGAGACAATGAAATATAGTTATCATTTAGTTCCTTAAACCACATTAAATATGAGTCTGTCATGCAGGAAATATAAAATGATTTTGTACTGACTGAGTAATGCAGCACTTATAAATATTTGTACTAACAACATTGTGTGTGTTTAAGACTGGTGCAGTATTGCATGATTCTGTTCTGTTCACTGTTTTAACTACAAGTTTATAAAGATTTCTGTTTAACTCAAACTTTGTTTTTTATTCTGTAAATAAATTTAACATTGCCAAGTGCAGAGATAAAAAAGGCAACATCAGAAGGCCAATGAATGCCTACATGGTTTGGGCGAGGTAACAGCGGCCCATCTTTTCCAAGGCCAATCCAAATAGCAGCTCTGCAGAGATCAGCATGCAGTTCGGGATCCAGTGGAACAAACTTAGTGAATAACAGAAGGAACCCTACTACACTGAATCATTGAGGCTTAAACACGAACATGAACAGTTGTTTCCTGGTAAGTGAACTTTCTTTATAGACAAATGGCAAAATAACAAAACAAATGCATAAATTCTGACACTTTTATTGTTTTTATGTTGCTTCTTACTCTTTAAATTCTTCTTTTCTATCATGTAGATTGGGTTTATAAACCACTTCCAAAGAAGGGAAGGAGAAAAGACAGTTTGCAGAGTAGTGACTCACAGAGTAGACCTGATCATCAACCAAACCACCATATAATCATGAACATGCCAGAAGAAGTACCAGCCCATGACCTCGTGCCTGAAGTAAGTGTTCAGTTCCCCGGCCTTAGCCACCAAGAACTGCTGTCTCCTAAAGACTTCTGCTTGATCCTCCTCTTTTCCCTTCTGTTTCTGAGTCGACTTTCTGCCAGACCAAGTGAGTTAGTAAACTGCATTGGAACAGTTTCAGAAGAATGACATGCAAATGAAGTTCTACTCTGCATTTTAAATAATCGCCATAATCGCCACTCATTTACTTTAATATGCAGCTAAAATTGTGCACTTTTGTTTACAGCACCTGCTATGGGTCTGACTGTACAAGCAGTGAGGTTCAGCTTGAGGACGAGGATGCAATCATTTTGCTGAACAACGACATTTTCTCCATTTTAAATGAGGATTGTGACTTTTTTAACCAATCTGGAGCCCAGAATCATACTGGAGACCCCCACAACAGCACAGAGATCCTGGATTCTGTACCAGTCTTTGATGTCAACAGCTTCGAGAATCTGTTGAAGAAACTTGAAGAAATGGAAAATGATTCAGAAATAGAGAAAGCTGGTGAAATTTAAACATATCATGTACTTAAGTGTGCATGCTGTTTCACCATCTTAATTTTTTATTTTTAATTATTTAAATAAATAAAGATTTTGAATTTTAATCATGTCTAATGTCTCTTCATCACAAAGAGCATTCAATGATGGTATTTTTTTCCCCTGAAATCCACTTTAGTAAATTCAGTGATGTTTAATGTTCCTTAAAGAAAAGGAATTTGGGACGGTATCTTATCAACACCTTAGGTGGTTCCATGTAATCCCCGGAGTAGAACAGGTGCTTTGAGGACGGATTGGACTGTAGTTGGTGTCGGCGGTCTGCTGCACTGACTAGGGAGTGCAGTTTGCTTCTGATCGTCATCACTGTACCCCGCAACATTCTATATCTGCTTCAAATGGACATTTGGTGCAACCCAGATGAGGATGTGTTCCCTCTTGAGTCTGGTTCCTCTCAAGGTTTCTTCCTTGCCATCTTGGGGAGTTTTTCCTTGCCACAGTTGCTTATCAGGGACAAACATACTTACAAAGAACATATTTACGTTAAATCACCACATTATCTGTGTAAAGCTGCTTTAAGACAATGTTCATTGTTAAAAGCGCTATAACAATAAAAATGAATTGAATTGAATTAAATTTGACAGAAACTAAAGTTGAGGTATTTTTTTGCAGCTTTAGTGCTTTGTTCATTTTGAGCTTTGAAAGCAATATAGCTGACATTTAATGTGGGGCAGAACCTGATTCACTTAAACATCTGTACTTTATAAATAATCGCATGGATTGGCACAAGAAAGTGGATAATCTTTCAGCAGTCATTCTGACAGGGTTAACACTGGATTCACCTCACATCACCAGAACACTACTGCTGGATGGAGCAACAGGTGCGTGCACAAGCGGCGGTTGGTGAATGGAGGGTGGAGCCGGGGGGAAACGAGCGGTGAGAAGCAGATTTGTGGCTGATGGGACTAATCAGTGTGCTCTGTTTTAGTGAATGATGACGAGGAAAAAAGGAGAAAGACGCAGAGCAGCGCTGAGCATGTCTCTGTGTGTGTGTGTGTGTGTTATGTAAAGTGTATGTGAGGATCCTCTATAAATATTTGGAGAAAGAGTCTGGTGTCATTATGCCATGGCTTGGAAAGTCAGGATGTTGTTAATAAATGTGAAATGATATAATGTCATACAGTGTGTCTGTGTTCTACATTAAAGTGGAATACATCTCACAATGAATGGTGAACAACCACATGCATGTTGGTAAGTTTTACTTAGAATCTACTTCGACTTCACTTCTGTGTTCATTTCAACCTCATTTATTAGAGAGCAAACAGGGTGTACGTGATTCTTCACTGCAAGAAAGAAAAAAAGTTCGCAAATGCTGTTAAATCGGTAGGGCAACCATCCAGGTCTGGATTTGTTTTAACACACTAGAAATAGAGTTCTGTCCCGTCCCTTCCTGTGTTTTTCTTGTTTTGACTTCTGCTTCTAATTCATACATGTTCTAAGAAAACCAATTTACAGTCATTTACTTATTCTTTTTTGTCTTCTACTTGTTTCAGTTTTTTTTTGACATACGATACAATACAATGTGCTGGATAAATACTGCAGCCCAAACTTGGAATCACTGGTAATAAACTGTAAACCGTTTTACTCACCGCGGGCAAAACAAATATCCGGCTTGGAGCAAAAACATCCGGATTCTCTTTTTATTATCCTTGGAGACTTTAACAGAGCAAAACTAACACTAGAACTTCCAAAATACAGGCAACATATTAACTGTCCGACAAGAGGGAAAAACACACTGGATCATTGCTACACCGTTCTTAAGGACTTGTATCACTCTGTACCCCGGGCAGCTTTAGGGAACTCTGATCACTGCTTGGTTCATCTTATTACAACATACAGGCAGAAACTAAAATCTGTTAAGCCTGTAGTCAAAACAGTGAAGAAATGGACCAGAGAGGCAAAGCAGGAACTACAAGACTGCTTTGACTGCACTGATTGGAGTGTCTTTGAGGCTGGAACTGACAGCCTGGATGAGCTGACTGACACTGTGACATCCTACATCAGTTTTTGTGAAGACATGCGTGTGCCAACCAAAACCTTCTGCAAGTACAGTAACAACAAGCCATGGTTCACAGCCAAACTGAAAAAACTTCGACATGCCAAGGAAGATGCATACAGAGGGGAGGACAAAGCACTGTACAAGCAGGCCAGGAACCAACTGACAAAGGAGATCTGAATAGCCAAAAGAAACTACTCTGAAAAGCTGAAAAGCAGGTTTTCAGCTAACGACACGGCATCAGTGTGGAAAGGCCTGCAAAATATCACAAACTACGGGAGACCACCCCTCCCCACTAAAGCAAACAAAGACCTGGCTGACGACCTCAACACCTTCTACTGCAGGTTTGAGAACAATATTTTCACACCTCTCATCCAACCCAGCCCAATGTCTGCCCCCATCACACCTCTGGATTCCTCTCTTACAACTCCTTTCAGCACTCAAGTTGCGCTCACGATTTGTGAAAAGGATGTGTATCGGCTCTTTCAGAGACAGAAGACAAGGAAGGCTCCTGGCCCAGACAGTGTCTCCCCCTCCTGTCTCAAAGCATGTGCTGACCAACTGGCTCCCATTTTCACCTCTCTCTTCAACAGATCACTGGAGTTGTGTGAGGTCCCCTTCTGCTTTAAACTCTCCACAATCATCCCAGTCCCCAAGAAAGCCTCCATTACTGGACTGAATGACTACAGGCCTGTCGCTCTGACATCTGTTGTCATGAAGACATTTGAAAAGCTAGTATTGGCCCATCTAAAGAAGGTGACAGAACAGCTGCTGGATCCCCTACAGTTTGCATACCGAGCAAACAGATCGGTGGATGACGCAGTCAACATGGGGCTAAACTACATTCTGCAACACCTTGACTGCCCAGGAACATATGCCCGGATTTTGTTTGTTGACTTTAGTTCGGCTTTCAATACAATAAATCCGGGAATCCTCCACTCCAAACTCCTAAACCTTACTATACCCCCTGCCATCTGTCAATGGATCACCAGCTTCCTGACAGGCAGGAAACAACAGGTGAGACTGGGAGGTGTGTCCTTTCCCCACTGCTATTCTCCCTTTATACGAATGACTGCATATCAAGTGACCTAACTGTCAAACTCCTAAAATTTTCAGATGACACCACGCTCATTGGACTAATCCAAGATGGTGACGAGTCTGCATATAAGCAGGAGGTGAAGCAGCTGGTGCTATGGTGCAGTCAGAACAACCTTGAGCTAAACACACTCAAAACTGTGGAGATGATAGTGGACTTTAGGAAACATCCTTCAACACTACTCCCCCTCACAATATCCAACATTCCTGTGTCACCTGTGGAGAACTTCAAGTTTCTGGGCACTACCATTTCCCAAGACCTGAAATGGGAATCAAACATGAACTCGATTCTGAAAAAGGCCCGGCAGAGAATGTACTTTCTAAGGCAATTAAGGAAGTACAGTCTGCCACAGGAGCTGTTGATACAGTTCTACACTGCAGTCATTGAATCTGTCCTGTGCTCATCAATCACCATCTGGTTCGGAGCCGCAACAAAACAGGACAGAAACAGACTGCAGAAAACTGTTAAAACAGCTGAAAAAATCATTGGTGCCCCCCTGCCCACTCTCCAGGACTTGTACCATACAAGAACCAGAAACCGGGCAGGAAAAATCATTAATGACACCCTGGACACAACATCTTTCAGCTCCTCCCTTATGGCAGGCGCTACAGAACTTTGTTTACTAAGACTGCCAGGCACAGGAACAGTTTCTTTCCCCAAGCAATCACCCTCACTAACAACTGACCATAGTTATATTCAAAGAACATATTTACATTTAATCACCACATTATCTGTGTAAAGCTGCTTTGAGACAATGTTCATTGTTAAAAGCGCTATACAAATAAAAATGAATTGAATTGAATTGAATTATATTCCCTGCTCATATCTATGAGTACTGCACAGAACTCTCACTCATCACATTATCTGTATATGTTACACACACTATTACTTCTATATACTGTACAAAGTTTTATAGTAAACTCTCTCATCATACCTGGCACACAATACTGTCATTTGCACTACCATGCACTCCCACACTTTATGTACATTACTGGTCTGTACCCCTATTTATTACCCACACTGTCTATACAGCCTCATATTGTCTGTATGTCTGTATTGTCTTGTATAGTCTGTTTTTTGTCTTGTTGTGTCTGTTTTGTCATGTATAGGTTTTTTTTATTTATGTCTGTACTTTTGAGAGTAACAAACAGCTGGAACCAAATTCCTTGTGTGTGTCAACACACTTGGCCAATAAACCTGATTCTGATTCTGATTCTGATGAGTGTATTTGTAAATTATCCGCTAGGTGGCAGTAATGGCACCCTTACCGGTAAGCTGTAGAATAACTCATGTAGAAGTGATGATGTTACAGTGCAGTTGTTGCATCTGCAGACCTGTGATGGAGTAAAAGATATGTTCCTCACTAAGAGTTTTCTACACTGAAGTAAGAAACATACAGAGAGAGAAGACAATTGTGTCTTGTTGTTGGTGATGTATTTTATTTAAACAGTGTATTTTCAGTCTGTGGTAAAGTTTAGTTTTTTTTTCTGCGGACTTTCGTGATGCTCCCAAACTGATTATTATGAAGGGGATGCATGGCCAAGTGTTTTGTTTAATGACGGCTCTCTGACGTAGCTTGTTTGACTTGTTTGCCGCAAGTTCTGTGTTTTTATTTCTCTTGCCCTTTTCAAACAAACTTTACTATTTATCTATCCTTTTTTCCTCTTTTAATAATCCTAAATAGTTTTTTGTCTTTCTGTCTTGTGCCTGTAGTTAGTGAACTCGACTATCACTAGTGTTGACTATATTCATTGCCTCTCACTGGATCACATCTTTGTATCCTAACTTTATCTGCTATTATAAGCACTATGCCAGCTGTGAGTCTGCCTTTGAGCACAGGTGAGGACTCGTTCAAGTTGCAAAACGGTGGAGTTTGAGGTGGATGCTTTGGAGAAACAGGCAAAGCATAGCCAGCTGCGAGAGAGGAAAGCGGCGCTGGAAACATTCCGGGCGGACGCTCACTCGTCCACGGTAAATTCCCTGGTTGAACCTAACGCTCCCAACACCTCAACTCCGCGTGTTTCTCTGCCCAGGCCCAGCGCACCTACAACGCGGCTCACCCAGGTATCGTTCACTGGATGCTGAAGCAGCGGAAGACACTAGCCACCGGCCTCTGAGATCTCGACCGAGAACCGCTTCGCCCCTCTCCGCGAGACGGAACGTCATACTGTGATTCTTGGAGATTCCATCGTCCGGCATGTCCGCGCTACCGGAGCCAAAGGTAAGGTGCACACTCGCTGTTTTCCTGGTGCTCGTGTTCTTGATGTCGCTGCGCAGGTACCCGCAAACCTGAACGAGAACTTCACAGCGGTTGTTCTTCATGTTGGAGCGAACGACACCAAGCTGAGGCAAACGGAGATCTTAAAGAGGGATTTCAGGATCCTGGTGGAGACGGTACGCAGCACATCACCCACAAGGAGGATCATAGTGTCAGGACCTCTTCCCATTTACCAGCGAGGGGCTGAGAAGTTTAGTAGACTCTTTGCACTAAATGAATGGTTACAGTCATGGTGTCGAGAGCACAAAATTCTCTTTATTAATAACTGAACCTGTTTTTAGGAGCTTCCGAGGTTTTTCCACCCTAATGGCCTGCACCCCAGCAGAGTTGGAGCAGCAGTGCTATTAGATAACATCTCTAGGATACTTCACATCATCTAACTGGTAAGACATCAGGAAATCTATGACTATGAGAACATTTATACAACAAACCACATAGTTACAAGTTCTTACACAGACCAATTTTTTAAACGTTCTAAAGCAGGGGTGTCCAAACTACGGTAAGTTTTTAATGGCCCGCAGCAAATTCTGAAAATATAATTGAATATGGCCCGCACATGGCGATTGAGCTCAATTCTGTTGCACTTCTCAGTTTCAACACTAGATAGAGCCAGTCACAGAAAAGGTGCTTCTCCACTAAACAAAATTAAGCAAAGAAAAATATTTACCACGAGTCACCAGAAATGGCAGCACCGAAGAAACGCAAGATAGCAAGTGAGTGTAGAAGATTTCAATGAATGAAAATGACGGAAAGTGTGTCTGTTTGATTTGCAATGAAGATGTTGTCGTGATGAAAGAGTATAATGTCCATCGGCACTATGAGACCAAGCATCAGTGCTACGCATCGTACACAGGTGCCGAACGAGCACAGAAATTTAAGCAAATGGCAGCTAGTCTGCAAGCTCAACAACAGTTTTTTTTTCGTGCTAACAAAATACAGGAAAACGCCACAGCAGCAAGCTATGAAGTCGCACAACTTATTACCCAGCATGGCAAACCGTTCTCAGACGGTGATTTCAAAAAGCAGTGCCTCATCAAAGTCACAGAGGTAATGTGACCGGAAAAAGTGCAGGATTTCAACAACGTGAGCTTATCCAGAAATACAGTGGTGCAGAGACTCGAGGACTTGCCAGCTAACCTGAGACTTCAGCTGAGAGAGAAAGTTTGTGCTTTTGATTTTTACTCGATAGTATGCGATGAGAGCACAGACGCCACAGACACCGCACAGCTTTTAATGTTTTTGCGGGGAGTCGATGATAATTTTTGCTGTACGGAGGAGCTGCTTGATATGATGAGCCTAAAAGGCACAACGACGGGTGGAAATATTTTTGACGCTGTGTCAGAGGCAGTTGAAAAGATGGGGCTTAAATGGGACAAGCTCTGTGGAGTAACAACGGATGAAGCTCCGGCCATGACGGGTGAGCGCAAAGGAATGGCATCCATGGTGTGCGTCAAGGTAAAAGAGAGCAGAGGTGAGGCTGTTCTGATCTCACTCATCATCTGAATACACTGAACAATAACCTACAAGGCAAAAAACAGCTGGTGTCACACCTGTATGCGCACATGAAAGCCTTCTGTGTAAAGCTTCGCCTGTTTGAGACACAACAACGAAGCTTTAATGCTGCACACTTCCCTGCGCTGTCTGAAATCAAGTCTGCAGAACTTTCTGCTAAAAAGGAGAAATATGCTTCTGTAATTACATCTTTCGTGACAGAATTCAACCAGCGTTTTCAAGATTTTTCTGTCATTGAAAAACAAATCAAGCTGTTTTCGACCCCCTTCCTGGTGAATGCAGAAGAAGTGGAGGAGAGTCTGCAGTTAGAACGGATTGAAATGCAATGTGATGATTCTCTAAAGAGTCAACATCAGCTTCTCTCCCTCCCTGACTTCTATCAGAGTTTGGATCATGCCAAGTTTCCTCTGATGAGACGCCACGCAAAAAGAATGATAAGCCTGTTCGGCTCAACATACATATGTAAACAAACATTTTCTCTGTTGAATCAGAACAAAAGCAGACTGAGATCCAGAATGACTGATAGCCATCTCTGTGAAGTCCTTCGTGTCTCAACCACCGAACTTTCTCCTGACATCCCAGCCATCCTTCAATCCAAAGGACAGTATTACTGCTCCCACTGAGAGCAATGTTCTTCACATTATAGGTGAGTTAGAAATACACACAGTAATCATGTGTCAATATGTCACCTCTTGTGTGTGGCCCGGGCCTTTGCTTATTTTTCTGTATTTGGCCCTCACCAAAAAAACTTTGGACACCCCTGTTCTAAAGTTTGGTCTTTTAAACATTAGATCACTTGCATCCAAAGCACTGATTGTAAATGAGATGATCACCGAGAATAATCTCTCAGCACTCTGTCTCACTGAGACCTGGATTAAACCAGATGATTATATGGGTCTAAACGAGTCTACAACATCAGGATATGTTTATAAGCATGAGCGCCGTCAGACTGGGAGGTTTAGCTACTATTTACAATGCCTCCCTTAATGTTAGTCAGAGATTAGGACTCAGTTTTATATCATTTGAAGTGCTCGTTCTTAAAGTTGTACTTTCAGACATGCATATAAAACTTGCTCTTGTCCCTGTATACAGACCCCCAGGGCCCTACACTGTTTCTCTTGAAGAGTTTGCTTGTTTTCCTTCAGACCTCTTGATCAATTTTGATAAAGTGCTGCTTGTAGGAGATTTTAATATTCATGTAGATGATGTTAACGATGCTCTAGGATTATCATTTGTTTACTTTTTTGAACTTTTTTGGGGTTAAACAAATCGTCACCAGACCAACTCATCGCTTTAACGACACACTGGACTTAATAATATCCCACGGAGCAGACTTCATTGATATAGATATTTTACCTCAGAGTGATGACATCACAGACCATTACCTCATACTGTACACACTACCGGTAGAGCAGATTATCCGTGTTTCACCACGTTATCGACTTGGTAGGACTATTGTTCAGACCACTAAGGACAGATTCATAAATAACCTGCCTGATTTATCTCAATTTCTCACTAAACCCATAACTGATAATAATCTTGATGAAATAACTAACAACATAAACCTTATCCTCACTAGCACATTAGACACTGTTGACCCCATCCGGTTAAAAAAGGTTAAAGAAAAAACACCTGCACCTTGGTATAATAGTCATACACATGCCCTCAAGAGAACAGCCTGTAATCTGTAGAGAAAATGGAGAAAAACTAAATCAGGGCTATTTAGAATTGCGTATAAATTGCGTATAAAGTATGCTCAGCTACAGACAGGCGCTAAAAGCTGCTAGAGCTGAACACCTGAGCAAACACATAGAAAACAACAAAAACAATCCCAGGTTTCTTTTCAGTACAGTAGCTAAATTAACTACAAATTAGGTATCGTTGGAAAAATGTGTTCCATCACAGTTTAGTAGTGAGGACTTTATGAATTTCTTCATTGAAAAAATAGATAACATTAGAAAAACAATTGTGGCTGTCCAACCACTGACAGCATCTCCTGACACAATCTCACCTACAACTGCACAACTACACTGTTTTACATGTACAGGAAAGGAAGAGCTGTATGATGGTATTACCAAAGCTAAATCAACAACATGTCAGTTAGATCTCATTCCAACTCATCTATTAAAGGAAGTGTTACATACAGCTGGTGAGCCTCTTCTTAATATTATTAACTCCTCACTATCTTTAGGTTATGTCCTTAAATCTCTCAAGTTAGCAGTTATTAAGCTCCTCATTAAGAAACCTCATTTTGATCCAAACACGCTAGCGAATTACAGACCCATTTCAAATCTCCCATTTATGTCTAAGATTTTAGAAAAGATTGTCGCTGCCCAGTTATGTTCCCACTTACAAGAGAACATCTTTGAAGAGTTTCAGTCAGGTGTTAAGCCCCATCATAGCAGAGAAACTGCCCTAGTTAAAATCTAATTACTAATGACCTGTTTTTAGCTTTAGACCAAGGCTTCATCTCACTGTTAGTTTTACTAGATCTTAGTGCTCTATTCGACACTATAGATCATGATCTTCTCCTAGATTGCTTACAGAATTACATCGGCATTCAGGGACAGGCATTAAGCTGGTTTAAATCCTACCTGTCTGATCATTACCATTTCATAGACTTAAATGGAGAGCTATCCAGGTTAATGCTAGTAAATTATGGGGGGGCCACAAGGTTCAGTTCTAGGACTCTGCTTTTTCACAATATACATGCTTCCCTTAGGAAATATTATTTGAAGCCATGGAATTAGCTTCCACTGTTATGCTGATGATACCCAGCTATACATCTCATCAAAACCAGGCGATACAGCTCAATTAGCTCGGATAACTGAGTGTGTTAAAAAATTAAGAGATTGGATGACCCATAACTTTCAACTATTAAATTCTGATAAGACGGAGATTTTGCTCATTGGCTCAGAAACCAGTACACAGAAGCTCCAGCATCTCAACCTGCATTTAGACAGATGTTCTGTATCTACTAGTTCAACGGTAAAAGACCTGGGAGTTATTTTAGACAGCAACTTGTCCTTCAAAAATATATCAACCAAGTTACAAAAACAGCCTTATTTTACTGTAGAAATATTTGTAAGCTAAGAAACAAGCTCGTCCATGCGTTCAAGACCTCCAGAATAGACTATTGTAATGCACTAGGTGGATGTCCTGCATCATTAATAAATAAGCTTCAGTTAGTTCAGAATGTGGCAACAAGAGTTCTCACAAGGTCAAGAAAATATGATCATATTACCCCAATCTTATCGTCCCTGCACTGGCTACCTGTTAAGTTTCAAATCGACTACAATCTACTGCTTCTGACTTATAAAACACTGAATGGTTTGGCTCCCATGTATCTAACCAGTCCACCTCATGAAGATTATGGACCTTTGAAGAAGTAGATGCCGAACTCGCAAACATCCTGTACCATCTAGAGACGTACCCGTGCCAATTGGATCCCACCCCATGTGTGGAGTTTTGACATTGGACCTCCTGGAGTGTTTAAAGGCTCTGGCAGGGAGAAGTTGGTGCTAGATCTGTGATGATCACAAATGTTGAGCTATTTTATGAGTTGCTTAGTATCTCCTAGTTTTATAACCATAAAGACTGTATAGGACTGTAAAAAGAACATTCCTTATAATCTTATACTCCAGTGTTCATGTTTGTTCTCACTCTCCAGTGTTCTGTATTGTTGAAAGATTTATTATTATCATTATTATTACTCTTGATGTCACCCAAATGAGGATGGGTTCCCCTTTTAAATCTGGTTCCTCTCAAGGTTTCTTCCTCATAACATCTAAGGGAGTTTTTCCTTGACACAGGAATAAATACACACCATTCACCTTGACTGTTGATTTCTGTAAAGCTGCTTTGAGACAATGACTGTTGTGAAAAGCGCTATAGAAATAAACTTTACTTGACTTAAATTTCAAGGATTTTGCACATCACAAAGTTTTTTTTCAGAACTCCTGAACGATTTGAAAGTACTAGAGGAGAATGGCATAACGATGGCAAAACTGTTGTGATGGGAGCTCTTTATTGCATTGCTGGGGACAACCTGGGCTCTTATTGTATTGGGGGTTTTACAGAAAATTGCAGTTCATCAGTGTATTTATGCAGATATTGTTAACTTGAACTGAATTTCATTGTGCTGATTCAGCAGTCTGTGGACCTCAGAGGACTCCAGAAACCTATAGATCTGCCACAGAACAGCTGAAAAGAGAAGATGTTTCAGAAGTACAGGGGATAAAGTTCAGTTCTGTGTTTAATTCTTGCACACCTGGCATGCTCCCATGTCTTGGTCATGACATTTTTGAGGGTGCCCTCTCATACGATCTTGCTCTTTACCTCAAATATTTCATCTGCACAAATAAATGGTTCACTTACACAGTTCTAAAAAGGTGCATCAAGCAATTTGAATACAAAGGAACAGATACTTTATCCAAGCCTTTTGAGGTCAGTCCAAAAACATTGAAACTTAGTGGACAAGCTGTTCAAAATTGAAACTTCTTGAGACTTTTACCTCTCATAATTGGAGACAAAGTGCAGAACCCTCAAGATGATGTCTGGCAGTTAACGTTGCAGCTCAAGGACATCGTTGACTTAATTTGTGCTCAGCAAATTTCCAAGGCCCAGGTTACTTATCTGGATGCTCTCATCCAAGAATATTTTGAAATCAGAAAGGCATTGTTTCCTAATACCAACTTAAAACCTAAACACCATTACTTACGACATTATCCAGGGCTAATCCTAAAATTTGGCCCTCTCATCAGGCTTTGGGCGATGCGCTTTGAGAGCAAACACAGTTACTTCAAAAGATGCACAAGGCATCTGAAAAATTTCAAAAACCTGTGCTTGACTCTTTCAGAGAGACATCAAATGTTCCAGGTCTTCCTTTCTGCTGGGTCAGTCAGTCCTCCAGCATTGCAAATAAAAGATGTCTCACCATTTTACTTGGAGCTTTACAGTGAGCAAGTTAAAGATGCAGTCCTACATTTTGGTTTTACTGAAAGAAATACAAAGTGATGTTCAGTAGCATGGCCTTGCTTACAGAAAGGGGCCAATTTTTTGTCATGAAGTATGATGAGTCAGTGGAGTTTGGTGAACTTCTGCTGATTTTTGTTCATGAGAGTTTATGATGCTGAATTTATTTCTTACTACCACATGTACTTAGTAAAAAAGACAGGGTGCAGACTCATCAGTGAACAGATTGACATGTGGCCATTGTCATCTTATGTGAAAAATGGTTACCAGATTATTCCACTGAAGCACAGCATTTTGTCAGACCAGAGACCAAACTCTTTATTTGTGTGTCTTAACAGATATGGCTGAATCACAGCTGCTAAAAAACATAGGGGATGCGATAGCAGGAGTGCTTCCGGACCTTCCTAATGAACTCCTGAAGTCCGTTGAAGATACTTCAAAACACTTAGTGCGGCAACCACAGATGATTTAAAGGAAGCAGAAATTTGCCATGACGCAATATCCTGGTGGCAACATTCATAAAATGCGTTAGAGCATCAGAAAGATTCTCTAATAAACCTTAAACGAACAGGTACGTGTCCATCCATTTTCATCAGTCTTAGAAGCATTATTAGCCCACTGTTTTATTATGTCGGTTGAGACTAATGTGTTTATGACAGAATGCACAGTTTTAATCCTAAAAGAGATGACAGCGGCATCAACTGAAGTAAATGGCAAACTAACAGGTAACGTTAACATTAAGTATACTGTTAACTTGTCCATCCATTTGAGGCCACTTTGAAAAGAGAGAGAGAAAAAAAAGCCCAAACAAGACATGAAGGAAATGAACATGTTACAGATTCAGATCTTCAGGGAGCTTCAGGATTCTCTGGATTATTGCGAGGAAGAGAAAAATTATTTAATGACAGACTGAGAGCAAGTGGAGACACTTCTTGGTGAGACCAAACTAGACATAGAGGAAATGACCACCTCACACCTGCAAACCACCAGGAAGCTCCAGGATTCCCTCAACCACTGTGTGGAAGAGAAAAAAAGAGGCAGAGCACGAGAGAAATACTTTGATGAGAGAACAAGAGCGACTGGAGAAACTTGCATGCATATCAGGTGATGTGTATTTGTGTAATGAGGGAGGGTGTGGCCTAAGGAGATCAACACCCTATATCAAGTTGTGCATAATTATTAGGCAGATTCTTCTACTCAGGAAAATGGGCCAAAAAAGATATTTAACTGACTCTGAAAAGTCAAAAATTGTAAAAAGTCTTTCACGGGGATGCAGCACTCTTGAAATATCTTAGATATCGGGGCGTGATCACAGAACCATTAAAAGATTTGTAGCAAATAGTCAACAGTTTCGCAAGAAACTTGTCAAGAAGAAAAGACGCAAATTAACCGCCAAAGATTTGAGAAGAATGAAACATGAAGCTACCAGGAACACATTATACTCCATTGCTGCCATAGTCTACAACTGCAACCTACCTGGAGTGTCAAAAAGTACGAGGTGTTCAGTTCTCAGACACATGGCCAAGGTAAGAAAGGATGAAACCCAACCGCCTCTGAACAGGACACATAAGTTGAAACGTCAAGAATGGGTCTTGATTTTTTTTAAAGGTTTTGTGGACTGATGAGATGAAAGTGACTCTTGATGGACCGGATGGATGGGCCCGTGGTTGGATTAGTAACGAGTCAGTGAGCTTTGACTCAGATGACAGCTGAGTGGAGGTGTGGTACTGGTACGGGCAGGTACCAAAATTAGTTGGACCTTTTCAGGTTAAAAATTGACTCAAAATCAACTCTCGGACTTACTGCCAATTTTTAGAAGACACTTTCTTCAAGCAGTGGTACAGGAAAAAGTCTGCATCTTGCAAGAAGACTTTGATTTTTTTATGCAAGACAATGCTCCATCTAAGTAATCCACTGCGTGGCTGGCCAGTAAAGGCCTTAAAGATGAAAAACTTATGACATGGCCCCCTTCTTCATCTGACTTAAAACCTATTGAGAACTTTTGGGCCCTTCTTAAGCAGGAAATGTACAGTGAAGGTAAACAGTACACCTCTCTGAACAGTGTCTGGGAGGCCGTGGCTGCGGCTGCACAAAAAGTTGATTCTGACCGGATCAAGAAACTGACTGACTCTGTGAATGGAAGGCTTGTGACTGTTATGAAAAAGATATTGGTCAATTAGGTTTTCTATTTTAAATTTCAGAAATGTTTATTTGTAAATTTTAAATTTGTTTATTGTTCTTATTTTAACAGGTGAAAATAAACAAGTGAGATGGGAAAATCTTTGTTTTTCACTCAGTTGCATAATAATTCTGCACACTAATAGTTGTCTAACATGTAGATATTTTCCTGACAAAGTTAACACTTTTACTACTTAAATGTTCAGGTTTGAGGGTTTGTTAACATTTTGGATTGATTAAGAGAACTGTAGTTGTACAATAACAAAATTAATCCTCAAAAATACAACAGTACAGCAGTGTATCACTTAGTTTATGCCATGACACCTGCTATGCTTTTACACATAGAGCAACAATATTCCTTTTTCTGTTTCTGTATATTGCATGACTTGGTGGCGCTGTGATTTCAGTCAAAGTGTAACTGCTTCTCTGTTTGGCATCACCAGCACTGACCACTACTTTTATTTTCATTATTCTGTTGCTGGTGTGTGTTCTTTCTAATTTCACCTGGTTGCATCTGTTATTTTATTCTGTTCTTTTTACTACTATTTTCAGAACAATTAGTGAAACTCCAGCTTTTTACCCAATGGCATCTCTTTCATCTCTTTTAAAAAGAGGACAGAGCATGAGAGAAATAATTTGATGAGTGTAGCTGTCTTAGAAAAGGTTGTAATTGTTTTTAAGTATGATAATCTACATTGTGGAAAAGTATTTAGTTCAAAAATGAGGTATAATGTATACATGTTAATTTGGAAATTGTGTTATAAAACTGTGTAATAGTGACACCTTCAGGAGAAATATGTTCATTATTGGTTAAATTTGTGACATGGTCTAGCTAGCCATTTTAGTTTTCCGATCCACAAAGAAATGCACGCATGCTGAGAGCTATCCGATAGTAAAAAGTGTTAGTGTTAAAAGAAATGCCTATATAAATATCCTTAGATGTCCCCTGTATTTCTAATTGGAAAGTGCACAGGGTATGTAATTCTTTCAATGAGAAGAAAACCTACAGGAGCCGTTACAATGAAAAACGTGTATTTGCACTACTGGCCCTCGATGTAAAGAACATCCAACTGACCTGGGTGGAAAACTGCAGCCAGTGGTGGAAGAGATGACGTCGCCTTTCAAGGGAGCAACACGATTTTGTTGCTTTTGGATTGGCTTTATTTCGTGAGACTGTATTTCGTTTAGGGTGGAAGCAATGATAAGAGCAACGTAAGAAGATATTGCTAAAAGAAAGATGGATAGTCACAAGGGGGCAATTTGTAAAGCTTGGACAATTCCGTTGCTACCCTTGGATTCACAGGTCAGACTGTATCTTTCAGCTTAAAATTTCATTTCTAGGTTTATCTTACTGTGTATGCAAATGATTGACACAAATATTTGCATATGATAATTTGTTTTGACTAATAATCGTGTGATTTGAAGTTACCAACATGGATCAAAATAGATCAGACAATATCTTAGACCACGTAATGCAAGCTCCTGAAGATGAAAAGGCACAATTAGAGGGGAAATTAGAAGCTGAAATCGATGCAAAATTGGGAAAGACGCATAGCTAAAATTAATGCGGATCTGGAAGTCCATAAGACAAGACTCCAAGAATCATCAAAAGTTGAGCAAGAAGTTAGGTGATCAGAAAGAGAAAAGCAACCAACAGAAAAAATGCTGAAGTTGAGATGTGAGGAGATCGTAAAAAGAGAATGGAAGTTTACTTCCTTCAGTTTATCCAATCTAAACTGAAGAAAGAGTGCTCTAAAACTGAGTTAGATGATATGATCGTGTCTGCTGAAAAACGGGAAGCAGAGTAAAACAAATATATGAGAGTAATCGTTCACTGAATGTTCCATCTCAAGATGTAAGAAGAAGAGTGGATATTTGCACTTCCTTTACAAGTGACATAACTGCATTACTGAAGGGACGCTGCACAGAAAATGGCATTAAGGAGTTTGATGGGAAAGCCGTAAAAGAATTACTGTGCCAATTATTCCAAGGAGATGACGCTAGGTCAATTTATGGATCAACTGTGTCACGAGCTAAAAGAAATAGAGTAGTTATACTGTATGTCCGGAAAAAGGGCAGAAGCAGTGGCATGCCTAGCTGCCAAACGTGCTGAACTAAAGAGAGAAAGGGACATTTTAGCTCAAAGAAAAGAGGTGCTAGCCCAACAAGAGAGGCTAAAGATGCTGGAGGATCAAAAGGATCTTGAATTTATGGAAGCTGAATACAATGTGTATGCAGAAGAGGAACCAAAATTGAATGCTGAAATAGGAGATACTAAAATGAGAAGCAGTTTGCCTTCACGTCAGCATCCACTGCAAAACAACAACTCTTCATGCTGCAGGGTTTCTAAAAATTATTTAGCTCAACCTTCAGCTCGAAAAAAGAATCTAGGGATGCAAGTAGATGAGGTCTTGTTAGCACTTAGGAAATCCCAGGCGTTGACTAAACTTCCAGCTCTAGAACATTCACATTTACGGGTGATCCACTCAAGTTTACTAAATGGCGCACATGCTTTAAAGCTTTGTTCGAAACCAATTGCACAACTCCAGCACATAGATTGTTCTATCTGAAAAGGTACATAAGTGGAGACGCACTTAGTGTACTAGAGGGAACCTTTTATAGGAGTGATGAGGAGGCATACACACAAGCTTGGGATGCTCTGAACAAGCGCTATGGACACCCTTTTGTAATCCAAAGAGCATGTAGGGCAAAGCTAAATAACTGGCAAAAAATTAGACCTAGAGAGTCACTGAAGGTAAGAGAGTTGGTGATTTTTCTCATCTCCTGCAAAAACGCAATCCCTCATGTACAAGGTCAAGGAGTTTTAGATGATTGTGACGAAAATCAGAAATCTCTGCAGAAGCTTCCTGATTGGATAACAATTCACTGGAATAGGTATGTTACTAAATTATTAAAAAAAGGGACGCCATATCCACTTTTCCAGACTTTGTAGCAGAGGAGGCACGTATCGCATGTAATCCTGTTTCCTCTCTACATGCTTTTGAAACAGGCAGAGGAAAAATCTGGGAAAGAGCAGAAATGTCTCAAAGCCTGCGCTCTGGCACAAAATAAAAGAAGGTAAACCCATTGCAAAGAGTCTGAGTTCATGGGAAAAGAAGAATGGCTCTCAAACCAGCTCTTCGGGCACTCAGGATAAGAAACAAATAGAATGTGTTTATTGTCAGAAAAATCACTTTATATACAAATGTGAAAAGTTTGCAGCAATGCCTCCTGAAGAGAAAAAAAGGTTCATCATCAACAACAAGATGTGTTTTGGTTGTCTAAGAGTTAGTCATATCTCTAAAAACTGTAGAAAGAGAGCTACTTGAAACATCTGCAGACAGAGTCACCCCTCTCCACTTTACGAAGAACGATCTTGGGGAGGAAAGCCAGAAGCTTTACCTGATGAAAGAGCTTTCACTAGTTTGTGCAGTGTGGGAATGGACAACTGTACTTGCACCTCAATGATTATGTCAGTATGGCTCTCTTGTGTAACAAAGGATAGCCCAGAAATTCTAGTCTATGCATTACTGGCAAAGAGACAATGTCAAAGATCTGGCCTTTAAATCAAAATGTGATGTAGACAGAGCACATTATCGCAAGTTGAAAAAAAAAATACAAAATTAAATAACATAAAGAAAGCATATTATGGACAAGAAATCTCCAATACTATGAATGATAGCAAACAATTGAGGAAAGTATTACAGGAATTGATGTGTAAAAAGCCAAATAATTTGAATATGTATATGGAGACTAATAATGGTGACATTATTAGTAAACCATATGATATTGCCAATCATTTGATAAATTTTTTTATATGCAAAGTAGAACAATTAAGATCTTGTATGACAATGCTAGATATTGAATCTCCTTGTGACAATGTTAGATTTATTATGAGAGGGAAAACTTGCTCCTTGTCATTTTATACTTTTAGTGAGTACAATGTTAAGAAGTTGCTTCTCTCTTTATCTGATGAGAAAACGCCTGGTACTGATCATCTTGATGGCAAAATTTTTAAAATTGTTGCAAATATTTTGTGCAAACCAAAATGTTACATATTTAACAGATCAGTGCTCAGCGGAGTGTTTCCTAAGCTATGGAAACAGTCTAAAATTGTACCTTTACTTAAAGAGGATAAGGGAGGGTTTATTCCTTCTAATTGTAGACCAATTCATATTCTTCCTGTATTAAGCAAAATATTTGAAAGGTTACTTTTTAATCAAATGTTAGAGTACTTTACATTAAATTAATTGCTTACTAGTTCACAGCATGCCTATAGACCAGGCCATTCAACTAACACTGCATTAGTGCATATGGTTGAACAGTGGCTTACATAAAAGACTTTGAGGATAAAAGACTTGTTGGTGCAGTACTTTTTGATTTTACAGCTGTATTTGATGTAATTGATCATGATGTTCTGTTGTCAAAGCTCAAGTATTATGGGTTCTCACAACTGTCTGTTTCACTGATAAGGAGTTATCTTTAATAACAGAACTCAGCAAGTATTTTTTAATGGTAGTTTTTCTGACAGTAAATGTATATCATGTGGTATTCCACAGGGCAGCTGTTTGGGTCCACTTTTATTTTTTGTGAATGATTTGCCCCATGTTGTTAGAAAGGCAGAAGTTGTACTGTATGCAGATGATGAAAGTTTATTTTGTGCATCTTCTTTAATCACTAATTTAAGTCTGAACCTTCAAAACCAATTAAATTTGATTATCAACTGGGTTAATTTAAACAAATTAGTTTTAAATATTTTCAAATCATTTTTGGTACTAAACATTTGTTTAAAAAAAACCTTGTAACCTAAATTTGACTATTGAAACAATTTTGGTTGAGCAGGTTACTAAAATTAAACTCTTGGGTGTCAAGCTGGATAATCAGCTCTCATGGACTGATCAGATAAATCATATTGTTTCCAGGATGGGCAGAGGCATTGCTTTGTCTAGGAAGTGTGTGCCGTTTTGTCCACCCTCAGTCATTGGAACAGTTGTCCAGTCTCTGGTCTTGTCACACCTGGAGTACTGCTCAGTTATTTGGTCCAGTGCTACACAGGAGCACTTGAAAAAACTTTAACTTGCACAAAATAGAGCTGCCAGGGTAGTTCTTGGCTGTTCGTACAGGACCAGTGTGAATGAGATGCACACTATATTAGTATGGCTTAAGGTACAGGATAAGGTAAAGATAAGTCTTCTGTGCTATATGCATAATGCCATCTATAAAAATAATCCCAGATTTTTTGTGGATAAATTGGTGTACAGTGGGTATTGCCACCAACATATTATTTGGCAGGTCAGCTCTGGTGATTTAGTTGTTCCTTTTGCACAGTCAAATTGTATGAGGAGAACTGTACTATTTAGATCCTTGGTAGCTTGGAATCAACTGTCTATGTGTATAAGTAATAAGTATATTAGTAAACAAATAAGTAACATATTATTTTAAAAAGATGGTGAAAAAATGTATGATTTGTAATGAAAATTAAGTGTAATGACTCAAATTGAATTGTATACATTTTTTTAATAACATATTGTAAAAAGTGTGGTGTGATTGTATATAATATGCTTTGATTTTGTAAAATGGACCCCAGGAAGATTAGCGACCACTTGTGGAAGCTAATGGGGTTCCAAATAAATAAATAAATACTGGATACACAGAGCAGTAATACATTAATTGACCAGGACGCCTGTGACAAAATTCAAGCAAACAGTGAACCTGTGAAATTAAAGCTGTCTACAATGACTAACAAAGCTTCAATTGAGAATTGTCACAGAGCAACCGGACTAAGAATAAGGGGTTACAGTTTGCAAGATTACATTGAGTTACTATCTGCGTATACTCCAGAGTACATTCCATTGGATCAAGATAGCATTCCTACTCGCAAGAAGGCTCAGAGTTGGTCCCACTTATCCAGTGTTGCTGATTAAGATACCAGATCTATTCGATTGTCCTGTAGGGCTTCTGATTGGCTATGATTGTCTAAGGGCTTTGAAGCCAATTCAAGTAAAATCAGGAAAGAATCACAAACCATACGCAGTCAAAACAGACTTAGGCTGGAGTGTGGTAGGATCCATAACACCCCATAACACCCAACACTTGCTCTAGGAATCCTGATTCTGTTATCGCATTTTCTTAAAGAAAGTCCCAGTTCACACCCGCATTAGTAATCAGAACATTGGAAGCAGACTTTCGAGATGCAGACTGTAAGGACAAGGCAATATCTCAAGAGGACATTCAGTTTCTTCAGCAACTAAATGAAAAAACCCAAAACAACAAAGAAGGTCATGTGGAAATTCCTCTACCTTTTAGAGAAAGGCCTCAGTTACCGAACAATAAGCAACTAGCCATAGCTTGTTTGAAGTACTTGAAACAGAAGTTTGAGGAAAAATTCCAAGTACAGAGAGGACAACATTAGGTTTATAGACAGTGTTTTTAGAGATGGTGATGCCGAAGAAGCAGAAATCACATCAAAAGAAGGGAATACATGGTACATTCCACACAATGGGGTGTACCATCCCAGAAAGCCGGAAAAAAGATTGGTATTTGACTGCTCAGCCAAATTTGAAGGCACGTGTCTAAATAACCATTGGACCAGACTTGATGAATGCTCTGATTGGAGTGTTGTGTATATTTCATGAGCATCAGATTGCAATTGTTTGCGATGTAGAGAAAATGTTCCACCGTTTTTGGGATTCGTGTTTACCCGAGATTTCTATAGTGGGAAAATGGGAACACCGAAAGGCAACCAAAGGAATATCGCATGCAAGTGCATATTTTTGGAGCGGCATCCTCTTCAGGTTGCACCAACTATGGCATGAAATATCTTGCCCAAAAATATGGAAAGGACTTCTCATTAGCAGCAAACTTCATTCTGAAAAATTTCTATGTGGATGACGGACTTGTCAGCATTGATTCCATTGAGAAGGCCAAGAAGATGGTTAATGAAGCACAAGAGGTCTTAGCAAAAGGAAAACTGGGTTTACACATGTTTGTGTCCAATAGCAGAGAAGTCTTGAGTGCAATGTGCTCATCTGGTGAAGGATGTAGATCTCAACTACAATGAACTTCCAATGCAGAGTGTTCTGTGAGTAAAGTGGAACGTAGAAACTGATGCATTTTTGTTCAAAGTTGACCCTAATGAAAGACCAGCCACTCGTCGAAGAATTCTGTCTGTGGTCGCGAGTGTATATGACTCATTAGGTTTTCTCCCTCCTTATATCTTGACTGGAAAAAGAGTGCTCCAAGAGATGTGCAAACGAGGAGTAGGATGAAATGATCCTCTTCCGTTTGATTTGAAATCAAAGTGGGATACATGGCTACATGACTTGAAGAATCTCCAAAGGATTTAAATAGCAAGATGCTTCATTCAGAATCCTGCAGACTGTGCATCTAGGGGTCTCAAGGTGGGAGATCCTAGACAACAGTGGCACACGCCTAGAAAAAATTTTCATGTTGGAGATGTAGTACTTTTCAAGGAAAACAATATTCCCAGGAATAAATGAAAGCTTGCTAGAGTCGTTAAGGCAAGTAAAGATGATGACAGTTTAGTCTGAAAAGTTAAACTTCAAATGGGTCAAAGTAATTTGAGAAAGAAAGGTTCCTTGAGCGTCCAGTTCAGAAATTGGTGATAATAGTTAAGAACAATTCCTAAACAAAGACGGAATAATGTGAAATAGATCACTCAACATTTAAAAATAATTATTGAAGCAAAACATCAAGTTAGGCAAAATGAAAATAATTCTTGTCACAAAAGTATCAAAGGGTAATTGTAGTAACAGCTTATAGGAAAATTACCAGGTTTACATAATTTTGATCAAAATGATCAGAACCATCTTTGTAATTTTGGTGGCAGTGTAGCTGTCGTAAAAAAGGTTGTAATTGTTTTTAAGTACCGTAATTTCCGCACCCATATATAAGCCGCACTGAATTTGACAAATATTTTTTTTTTGAACATAAATAAGCTGCACCTGTCTATAAGCCAACATTAAAACTAATGAACTTTACACAGGCTTTATTGAAAGACAGTGCTTGTTACACGACTTGTATCTAAATAGTAGCCTACCGAAAAATGTCTTCCTCCTTCCTTTCACAACAGTTTTTCCTTTTGGCACTGTCGTGCGTTTAAAAATCACCATCGGTGATGTCGTGCAGCTCAGAACACAGGTAAAGTGTGTTTTTTCATGCCCGATTGTTTTCAGCGTGACGAATGATTCGCCTTTCCTGTTGCTAGTCTGAGTGAGTGGCAGGTCAAACGTCAGAGGAATATCATCCATATTTATGATGTGGTGCAGCCTGATTCAGTGGGAGCGCATCTGATTTAATAGAAAGAGTTTCTTTGGTTCACCTGAACCCGATTAGCAATTTCATTGGTCTTATTTTATGTCGCTCAGTTTTTGTGTCTTGAAGGTTGTTAAACAGGGAAAAACCCAGGAAAAATCCATAAGTTAGCTGCTTCGTTGTTTAAGCCGCAGGGTTCAAAGCGTGAGAAAAAAGTAGCGGCTTATAGTCTGGAAAATACGGTAGGTCAATAATTTAAATTGTGGAAAACTATTTGGTTCAAAAATGAGGTATAATGTATAAATGTTTATTTGGAAATTGTGTTATAAAACTGTGTAATAGTGACGCCTTTAGGAGAATTACATTCATTATTGGTTGAATTTGTCACATGGTCTAGCAAGCCATTTTAATTTTCTGATCCACAAAGAACTGCACACATGTTGAGAGCTTTACGATAGTAAAAAGTGTTCAGAATGCCTATATAAATATCTTTTGATATCTCCTGTATTTCTGATTGAAAAGCGCACATGGTATGTGGTTTAGTCATTAGATTTAATCTGTTAATTTGTAATAATATACTTGTGTATTGATATTGATATAGGAAACAACAGGTTAAACAGTGGTAAAAACAGAAACACTGTATGTATCTGAATGTTATTTTATTTGTTATGACATTATGTGAAGAGATTAAACGTTGCAACATCAGTTGAAACTTCATTCTTTCAATCAAAAGAAAACCTACAGGAGCTGTCACAATGAAAGAACGAAAGCAACTGGAGGAACTTGTTGTTGAGCTGGAGAAAACTTTGGAATTTGTGAGTAAATTTAAGAAAATACAAAAGACCAAACAAGGCATCACTCGCTTTAAAATCAGATTCCTCAATAATTCATGGGGAACAGGAAATGGCAGCACTAGAGAGCAACAATCTGCAAAGCTCTGGGCAGGTTTAGATTTAGCCATGCCATACATATAATAAAGTACAAAACACATCAATGTTTATTGTAGTATTTAATAAAAATTTTATATTTTAATATTGTGTGTGTTTTTGTGTCTTTTATTAAAGTGTTGGACTTTATTTAAACCCTAAGAATTAAAATCCACTTGATAAAATGTTGGGAAAATGTGACAAAAGTAAATGATAGAAAAATAAGGGTTCTGAAATAATTTTAACATGAAAAGAAGTTCAACTGATTAAAACTATTAAATACAGCAAAAGTTAGTTAGAATGCAGAAAGTATAGTTAGAATGCAGCCTTAAAAACATCTACTGTTGAAGTATAACTTTTGACCACCTCAGTTAGTAATAAAAAAAAAAACATCTTTGGAATTCAAAACATTACAAAATAACTTTAGTTCAATAGATTTATTTTAATAATTCAATCAATTCAGCTTGATCAATTCAGTTAAAAAAGATTTGGTTCTGTAATTTTGACTCCTTAGATTCAGTTCAATTCACTGACTCAGTTAACTGGTATTGATTCAATTGAGTATGAATCGATTGATTCACCAGGAAATGACTCGATTCCACAGTTCACAAATATAAATCTGTCCTGTCCCCTTAAAAATATTACTTAAAAATAAACTTTTGTTTTATTTGTGCAAAACCAGCAGGTGGTCAGAAAGTTCCTTCTCTGTTCCTGGGATAGTTTGAGGGGTTCACCTCAGTCAGCTTCGTCTACGTGGTTTGGCTTGTCATCTTACATCATCGTCTTATTGTATAAAACGGTGTTCCAGCATAAAAAAAATTCCTGACCTGCATATATACAGCCAATAATCAGTTCCCAAACATCTCAACATTCACTCTTTATAGTTCAATAACAGAACAAATAGCATTCGTACAGTTCAGAGTCTGATTTTAGGTTTTATCAAGTTTAATTGATTTCTTGCATGTAGATGATACTTTTATAAATTTAATACTAACCTCA
Organism: Silurus asotus; assembly: GCA_024362625.1. Lineage (NCBI taxonomy): Eukaryota > Metazoa > Chordata > Actinopteri > Siluriformes > Siluridae > Silurus > Silurus asotus. The sequence goes on along the minus strand of MU551576.1, from coordinate 2,100,040 downwards.
TGCAGTTTCTCTCAATAAAGTCTAAATCTCTGAAATATTACTTTTTATTTGTATTATATGAAATATTTTATATTGTATATTTGATATTATTTGTTTGGACTTTTCCCTCCCCAGCATCACAGGATTTTCCTCCTGTAACTCCGAAAGAGACTCTGTGTTCCAGGTGGGGGATGAAGCGAACTGTACGACCTCTGGAACGGTGAGTTTCTGAGCTTTATGAATTTTATTCTCTTTAAAACACAGAGTTTATCATTGATTATAATTATAATTATCATTATTAAGAAACAAATCACCCATAAAATCTTAAAACAGGCAGAAATGTGATCAGGACCATCGGTACCGGAGTGAAAAGGGGAAAAAAAGAAGTTCCTTATTTTGTGTTTACTTCTGATCATTAGCATAAAGATCACAGACTTGCAGGAAAAAGTGGTTACATTAGACAAAAATAAATAAAGAATGATAATAAAGAGTGATAATATCTCCATAAATAGTGCTGCTTTTGTTTTTGTTAGTTTATTAGAAACTTCTACTCTTTGACTAAAAGTCGAATAAATAAATAAAATAAAGTTTATTTATAGTTCATTTAAAATCTGATATTTAGACTAAGAAAGAAAACTATTAAAGCTAAAAATAGCTAGCTGGCTAGTTAGCCTAGCTAATGTTGCTAAATATTTGTATTTCGCTTTTCATGTTCTTTTCTGTATTTTTATCTACATGTATACAGTGAATGGACACTATAGAAAATAATAAAGATGTAAAAACAAGTATAAATGTGGTAGTAAAATGTGTCCTAGTGTATGACTGAGTTGTTCCTCTGTGTGCTTCAGTATCTGATGTTAAACTAAGAGGAAAGAAAAACCCCAGGCCTCCTCACCTCACCTACATCACTACCTGATTTTACTAACACTCTTGTTATGATGATTAAATATTCCAGCAGTTTTTTTGGGTTTGTACTGAGTAAATAATTACATATATTCCTTCAACAATACGCTATACTCTCTTTATGTCCTCATTTCAGTCCTAACTATAAAGATGTTCATGACAAAACTGGCATGAAGGAACGTGTTCACGCTTTACATTTTCATCTTAAAATTGAATCTTGGGTGGTAATGCCACTAATTCATGCTGTGATTTTGCCAAGGTGTTAATGATCAGTGTAATTACTGTAAACAAATAAATGCTGTGGTGACCCCCGTGTGTAATGCTGCATGATGGCACTGCTGGATTTGTAAGATTTGATTGGTGAATATGGGTGCGGTCGTTGAAATACTCGATTGTGTGTGTTGTGAAAGAATAAAATCATTCGCGAGACTCCTGCAAAAAGGTCTTAAGTTGTTTGTTAAATAATAAAAATAACTAAAAACTACTAGACTACTAGAGCACACTGAGGCAAAATGTCTGAAGTGCAAGACAGAGGAGAATCGCTGAGTGCTACAGAAATTACTTCATTATTAAAGATGTTGATGTTCCAGGTTCTGAAAAGATCTTTATTTATGTCCATTTTCATTATTTACACAAAGAGTCAACATTTAAATAAAACAAAATGTCTGTTTGTTTTCTGTTTTTTTTTTATTATTATTATATTCAAAAAGTGAACAAGTGTAACAAAAAACATGTTCCTCCACTTTCTTTCGTTCTCTTGTCTAGCTCTCTCTCACTACAGTTTTCTCCAGGTCCTTATGGATTTTTAGGGAATACTGGAGCTCCATGGTGGTCTGTTCCAAAGTGGCTTAAACTGAGCAACACGTTCCTCCACTGTCTTTCATTCTCTTGCCCAACTCGTTTTTGTTTTTTTTCACCGAGCTCTGGAGGTGTGTGCCGTTTCTCTCATTTATGTCTTGGTACCGGTGCTTTTCACCAAATAAAAGCTTCCAAATCTGTTGCTACTTTCTGCGTTGTTTCAGACTTTCCTTCTTTTTAGCAAACTGATTCTGTCTCCTGCATTGAAAAAATCTCTAAATCTTCTGAAGAGCTCCATTTCTGTGTCTCTTTACTTACAATGAGTAAATTTACAAACGAGAACCAAAAGCATGATCTGACTTATATACACGTGTCCTACTGTGACGTTACACCCAGACACCCACACACACTCACTCTGCACATGTACAGATTACAGAGGGAAGATTACGCACAAACCGGAAGTTGACTCGAGTGACTATATGAATGTTGCAGAATTATAAATGACCAGATGAAGCTGACTGAGGTGAACCACTAAAACTAACCCAGGAACAGAGTAGGAAAATTCTGATCACGTGTTGTTTTTTTTGAGAGACTGCTGAAAGGAAATTTGTGGAACTATCTATGGATTCAGACTCAGTCGAGCTGAAATGGTGAAATGACTCTCCTGAACCTCATTGTTTTAAATAGAAGTGATCGAACTGAACTCTCTTGAACCGAGTTACTTGAGTCAAAATCACCTAAACAAATCTTTTCAAACTAAATTGACCAAACTATATGGACTGAATTATTTAAATAAATTTATTAAATTAAATTGGTATTTTGTAATGTATACTATACTATACTATGTATACTTTTGTAATGCAAAATAGTTATTTCTGATGTTTTTCTACTAAATGCGGTTGTCAAAAGTTATACTTGAACTATGATGTTATGAGGCTGCATTGAAACTAAACTTTATAGTATTGTGTGCATCAGATGAACCCATGAAGAACTCATGTATTGTAAACTGATTTAATCTCTGTGGTATTGTGATTTAATATTTAAACTGATACTGTGAATACTGTTCAATAACTGTTTATTTTTTTTATTAAATGTTTTTATTATTTTTAATACAGATTTATTTCCTATAAAACTAAAGCTGTGTAATTATCTCTTCCTGAGCCGAGCCATTTATTGTCAGTGGCTGTCAGTCGCAGTTTTATATTAGACTTTTTGAAGCAATCGATAGTTTTGATCAGTTTGACCTTAGTTCATGTAAAATTGGGTTTGAACAGAACCTTTATTTTATCATCATTTACTTTTATTTCATTTCCCCAACATTTTATCATGTGGATTCAAATTTTAAGTTAAATTTCAATGTTGTCCAACACTTTAATAATAGAAACAAAACATACACTATATTTAAGATATTTATTTATTTTAAAGGAAGAAAAAATATTCAGTTACAATAATCACTGATATTTTTGTACTTTATTATAAGTAGGACTCTTTTTCTTTCTCTTGTTTTCTTTCTCTAGTGCTGAAGTCATATTGCTAAACAGCTGTAAAGCTTCCTCCAGTCACTCTCGGGTTTCCATCCTCATTTCTCTTCCCTCACGTAAGAATCTTTGTTTCCTCAGAGATTTTCTGTGACTTTTTGGGCTTGTAGAGGTTCAGCTTTCTGTTCCTGTTCTTGATGTCCATATTCGTCTTATCTTGCTGCTGTTTCTCATAGTCAGAACTGAAAGTGCCCTCAGCTGAGCTACTTGTTTCTCCAATTGCTCTTGGTTTTTCAGAATTATCTTTCTCAAGCTCTTCAGTCTTCTCCTGTGTCTTACAGTAATTCATATGTATATACACAAAACAGACAATGAATGAATCTCATTTAAAATGCTTTCAGTGATTCTACATTCTGTTTATATGAAGTGTTTCCACAGTTTGCATGTTAATTGGCTGGATGGAGCTTTTATTCATTAGTTATTCATTATTTTTGTTGTTAAATGAGGTTGGAATGAACACAGAAGTGCAGTCAAAGTAGATTCTAAGTAAAACTCACAAACATGCATGAGGTTGTTCACTTTTCATGTTAAAATGTTCAGCTCTGCATAGATCACTTTATAAATGAGAGATCAGTGGAACGATTTTGGGCCCTGAATAAAAGAATGTAAGGAAACAACATGCTGGGAACCGAACCTCAGACCCCTCTGTAATGTACAACACACACACTGTATGACAATAAATTAGTTCACATTTATTAACAACATCCCGACTTCCCAAGCCATGGCATTATGACACCAGACTCTTTCTCCAAATAATTATAGGGTGTTCCTCACATACACTAAGCTTCTGTGTCTAAACTGCAATTTGTATAACAGGTACAATTCTTGGGTCATCTGATACCAGAACAATGTAAAACTTAAAAAATATTTGAAAAAGCAGACGCAGGCAAAATATCCCTGTGCCCAAGACCAAGGAACAGCTCATGTATTTTCTAGGAATGTGGTTGCAGGAATTTTCAAGACTGGAAACTTTCCATGGGAATTATAAGGAATATTTAGGTATTAATGTATTAAAAGGTATTAAAGTTGGAATTTACAAAATTGCAAGTTATCCTATAACAGGGAACTTAAATGTAGTTAAAAAAAAATAACTTGCTTGATAATCAACCAGATTGAATGCAGTTTCATTTGAATTTCTACCTGCACATTCATCAGTCACATGCACACAGCACACTTACTGCAGGGCTCCTGGGGCCGTACCCCTACATGCACTGTGTTTTAAAGGTTTAAAACCACTGCCTTTTTGGTAATAAAAGACAAATAATCAGGATATCAGGTTTACATTCCTTACTATTGAAGTAAACAGGACCAATACAGAACAGTTCATCAGACAAGAAGTCACTTATAGTTTCTCAAGAACAGTAATGAAGTACATTTACTCAAACACTTTACATCACTGCATTTAACTTGCACTTTGCAGTGAGGAACCAATACACACACACACACACACACACACACACACACACACACACACGGCCTACACCAACGTTTCAGTTAATGAAACTGTGTACAGATGTTTAAGTGAATCAGCTTCTACCCCACATTGAATTTAAACAAAGCACTAAAGCTGCAAGAAAATACCACAACTTCAGTTTCTGTCAAATTCCTTTTCTTTGAGGAACATCAAACATCACTGAATCTTTCAAACATCATTGAAGTGGATTTTAGGAAAGAAAACGAAGTGATTGAATGATCTCTGTGATGAAGAGACATTAGACCTAATTGGAATTTATAATCTTTATTTCTTTAAATAAAATTTGTTTAAATTAGGATTCATTATAAATAAAAGATAATGAAACAACGTGCACACTAAAGTACATGAAAGGTTCGAATTTCACCATCTTCGTCTTTTCCTGAATCATTGTGTATCTGTTCAAGTTGCTTAAGCAGATCCTCGAAGCTGTCGACTTCAAAGACTGGTACAGAGTCCAGGATCTCTGTGCTGTTGTGGGGGTCTTCAGTATGATTCTGGGCTCCAGACTGGTTAAAAAAGTCACAATCCTCATTTAAAATGGAGAAGATGTCGTTGTTCAGCAAAGTGATTTTATCCTCGTCCTCGGGCTGAACCTCTCTGCTTGTCCAGTCAGACCCATAGCAGGTGCTGTAAACAAAAGTGCACAATTTTAGCTGCATATTAAAGTAAACGAGTGGCGATTATGGTGATTATTTAAGATGCAGAGTTAACTTCATTTGCATGTCATTCTTCTAAAACTGTTCCAATGCAGTTTACTAACTCACTTGGCCTGGCAGAAAGTCGACTCAGAAACAGAAGGAAAAAGAAAAAGGTCAGAGCAGATGTGTTTAGGAGACAGCAGTTCTTGGTGGCTAAGGCCGAGGAACTGATCACTAACAGGCACGAGGTCATGGACTGGTACTTCTTCTGGCTCAGGTCTCCTCTGTGAGTCACTACTCTGCAAACTGCCTACAAATATACACAAATATAGACATGTTCTAACTCCCTCCCTATGTAAAGAGACTCCATATGATTGTAATAGGACAAGCAGGAAAAATAATCAAATCTATTAGAATTTTTAATGATTCATTATATTTCCTGTGGTAGACACTGACTAGAATAAAGTGTTTACTGAAGATGAATGGATTAAAGTGTTAAATGATCCTAACTGCAAGACAATTGGAAGACAAATTGTAAGCACTTATAAAGCAATATCACAAGCATGAGTGCTGTTATAGAGCATCTGTGTTGCCATGACGACACACAGACTATCCTTATGCCCATAGAATATGTAGTAACGGTTTTAATACAATGAACTATTGCTAGAATAAGTGTTTTATGTAGCAAACACACAAAAATAATGTGTGATAATACTAACAATGAAATGTACCAGTGTCGTCCTGAGGTGCCACTTTTTGGCTGCGTCTCCTTCCCTTCTTTGGAAGCGGTTTATAAACCCAATCTACATAATAGAAAATAAGAATTTAAAGAGTAAGAAGCAACATAAAAACAATAAAAAAGTGTCCGAATTGATGCGTTTGTTTTGTCTATAAAGAATGTTCACCTACCAGGAAACAACTGTTGATGTTCGTGTTTAAGCCTCCATGATTCAGTGTAGTAGGGTTTCTTCTGTTCTTCACTCAGTTTGTTCCACTGGATCCCAAGCTGCACGCTGATCTCTGCAGAGCTGCTATTTGGATTGGCCTTGGAAAAGATGGGCCGCTGTTTCCTCGCCCAAACCATGTAGGCATTCATTGGCCTTCTGATGTTGCCTTTTTTATCTCTGCACTTGGCAATGTTAAATTTAGCTACAAAATAAAAAACAAACTTTAAGTTAAACAGAAATCATAATAAACTTCTAGTTAAAACAGTGAACAGAAGAGGGTCATGCAATACTGCACCAGACTTACACACAATGTTGTTAGTACAAATATTTGTTAATACAAATATCTTTTAAGTGCTGCATTACTCAGTCAATACAAAATCATTTTATATTTCCTGCATGACAGATTCATATTTATTGTGGTTTTAGGAACTAAATGATAAATATATTTTATTGTCTCTGTACTTGTTCTCTGTACAATGACAATTGGATTGACAGCAGGGAGAAGCAGCTGTAGCTGTTACCTGTTTTATTATCTGTCATTATTTCTCCTTCTTTCTTCTGAAAGTTGCTCTTTCTGGCGTCTTGGAGAGTGGATTGTTCAAAACCATGACGAATAAAAAACATTTCTGTTTGTTTGCGCTCCATTGCTGTGGTCAGTTAATGTTTGTGTTCAACAGCAGCAAAGTTGTCATGACATTAAAAGTGCGTCCAGGGCGCCGATTCATTGGTCATTTTTCCGAGAAATATGACCAATCAGGGATGGCGACGTCACAAATGAGGCGGGGCTTTAACGATTCAAGCGCAGACGCGGAAGTGGAAAACGGGTGGTGTTAAGACAAGAGAAGTGGTGTGTGTTTGTTCGAGTTCCTGTAGCGCTCCTCTGTTTAGACACAGTAGTGTAATAAAATATATGTATTTTAATAGAAAACACGTGTTTGCATTTTGGAATGCGATTTTGATAGAAATGTGGGGTTTAATTTGGGGTGTAATTAGTTTATACTGCATGTGGTGACCTGTTGTTGTTATACTTAAAGTGACCATTAGGGGGAGTAGAAGTGCATTGAAAATAGAGAATAAGAGAACACGTGATTAGCGCGTATCAGACGTGTGTTATGAGCTATTAGAAAATAAATCATTAATTCATGCTACCTGGCCTCACTTCCTTCTGTTTCCTGACAGCACTGCACTTTTAACAAATACTTTATTTTATATGCCTTAGATTATTCATTATACTTACTTTTTCTGAACACAAACAGATTTTTTTTTACCTAAACACATGGTAGTATTTATAGTCTGTCATCCTTTAATCATAATCATCTACTTATCAAGATGTTTGTAAGCAAGAAATTATTATAAGAATAATGGTAAGTTAATCACAAGGTAAATTAACTGTAATATAGTTTTTATTGAATAAAATCAAGTCCAAAAATGTATTTGAAAAAGAAAAAACATTAATGAAAAATGTGATTGATTTTGATCTGCCGCCAGTCTTTTTACAAGCACTTAGTGTTTTCTCAACTGGTCCAAGACTACACAATTATAGGGTTTTTTTTTATATTGGTATTAAAATAAGAAACTAAACTCCTATAAAATTACCACAGCAGTATTAAAATCAAGATTTGGTCATTTCTGATGGATGTCTCTGTTCACCTGTGTACAGCAGCACATGGGGAGGACAAAAAATAATGACAAGAAACAAAAAAGTGACTAACTTCATTTGTATTTGACTTTTCCTTCATCACCCTTATAGATGACATACCATCATTATACACACACAATGAGTGTAACACTGATTTGAGGTGAAAAAAAAACACTTTCTATTAATCAGTTCTAAAAATGTTAGTTTTAAGACTAACGAGGCATAAAAACAATTGAAATGTTACACATGAGATTTCTAACACCACTTCCACCAGTACACAATAAACACACAAATACAATGTGCCTAAAAATAGTAAATTTACTCTAAAAACAAACAATTTGTTTTGATTTATTGTTCTAATTTCCACCTTTTGACGATGGTAAGTTGTAACCACATACTTAAAACAACTGATTTAATGCTCAGTAGGTAAAGTTTCATGTTTGGTTTTTAAGCAGTTCCCAGACTTTAAAATAACTTGAAGTGTCTTTCAGTGAATCCAGAGCCAAGTGTCTTTAAAACCAACTCTGTTTCTTTGTTTACGATCTGTTTCAAGAATATTCATCTGCTCCTGAGAATCGTTGTGTGGTGTTTCTCTCAATTTCCTGATGCTTTTGCACAGAAGCCAAAGAAGTGTGTTTGTACCATCTGTACCAGAATGTTGTTCACTGCTTTCTCTTTTGTTATCTGCTCCATCATAAGATCAAGAAATGCACCCAATGCTGTTGCTACTTTCTCCATCTCCTTTTGTTCAGATTTCTTTCCTCTCCTGTTTTGAAACATTTCTCTAAACCTCCTAAAGAACTTCATTTTTTAGTATCTTCACTCCCAGATACTAACCTCGGAAATGAGAAACAGATGCAGATATAAAGACATGTCTTACTGTGACTTCACACAAAGACGACCCGCCCTCCAGTCACCACGTCTCGCTCTCTTTCTCTCACACTCACTCTGCGCATGCGCAGATTATGGCGTCTTCACAACTTTTCTCTGTTGTTCCTGAAAGAAGAGCGATATTACAGTCATAAATAAGATAAAAACGGCAGTAAACTGTGTATAAAGCGAGTGAAGGTCAGCGGGACTCCATGCTCTTTGAGGACGGACCGGGGCTAGCTTAGCATGCTAACTTCAGTAGATATTTATGTTACATAATACATAGAGGTTTTTAAAGTCCAAACTGTCTTTTATTCACATTCTGTTAATAATTTTATTTAATTGATGAGTGTTTACACTACACTTATTACATAGAGCTCCATAGAGAAAGCAGTTAGTACGTGGTATTTAACAGTAAACTGGGTCCGATTTAAGAACCGGAAGTTGACCGGAGTAACTCTATGAATGTTGCAGAATCATAAATGACCAGTAGGTGGCAGTGTGATGTGTATTAGAGCTCACTGTCACAGCAGGTAATTAGAAGTAGTGGAGCTCTAATGACGTCATTAATAGCGAGGACAAGACACACAGCAGTTTGGGATTCTTTTATTGACTTTATTGATTATTTGATTTGGAGTATGATTGTGTTTCTAAACAAAGTAACTTCATGTGTATGGAGTAAAAACAACCTGTACATTTCTCACTTCCAGACTGTATTATAATATGTTCATCTGATGGAAGTTCATGTTTAATGCTGCATGTTTTATAGGATTTATGAGCTGGAATAAATGTTTCTATATTGGTTTTGTTTTAAACGACTGGTGGATTTTTAGCTAGTTTTTCCCCTCAACTGAAAGGAGGCAGAATTTGGAAAACTTTTTTCCATGTGGTTTAATTTGGGCTCATTAGAAAACCTTTATGTGAGTATTTTAGGCAAAATGCTGTTTATTGTATTTATTGTAAAACTATATGCTTCAGATGAGTTTTATAAAAAAACATTTTTACTTATAAAATAATAAAATGTAATTCTCAGTGAAGCCAACTGTTTATTAAATGCATTATTTACTAAATAAACATCAACGGAACTGGATGATTTGTTTTTATTGAATGTAAAAATATTAATTTGAGGATGCTGAAGTTCCCTAGAAAAAAAAATGTGTACATCATAAATTATTATTTGTTTTTTAATATACAAATACATGAATTCGGTCCTGAAACAATCCAGAATAGTGACGGGTTAAAAGTCACATGTCCAATGAGTTTATATTTCAACTTTGAAGAAAATACAATAAAAACAAGATTCCTATAAACATTTTTCTGAGACTGACTGTGTGCAGTCTTTATCTCCCTTCGTCTGTTTGAGGAGAAGCAGCCTGATAACCAAATGTACCGAAGGGTTTTACAAACTATTGTCGTCATTATAAAACCACTTTATTGTTTATCAATTATCAAATAATAAACAGAATCTTAGACATCATATAAGTTATTTATTTGAGCACTAAAAATACCAAAAGAATAATAATTGAGTAGAAACATTTAATAAAACAATAAGCATAAAACTGGTATTTGAACATTAGAAAAACAGTAGAAAAATAAAGTAATGAAAATAAAAGTGGTGGTCAGTGCTGGTGATGCCAAACAGAGAAGCAGTTACACTTTGACTGAAATCACAGCACCACTAAACAAGTTATGCAATATACAAGTGTTTCTGTCCACAAACCCTGCATTATCTCCTGTCTGAAGCAGGTACCCTGGTAAGTCGTGAGTGTCCTAAGGAGGGGATGGAGGAAATTCTGGAAGCACTAAAACAGTAAGTTCCTCACTGAGTTTTTTTCTGAACTGCTTCTTTGTCATTTGCATCCTATTCTTTGCACAGGCGAAGGTGTTTATGATGGTGTAGAAGAAGCTCTGGTACCACTTTTTTGTCTTCTGTGAGACTATATAATAGCTGTTTGATATCTACTTCAGTCATGCACCTAAAATTAAATCAAAGTGATCAGATTTTTTAATAAAAAAGGCAGAAATATACTTGTTTCAATATATATGAAATATACATTTCAAGCTGAATTTACATGACTGAATAATTTGTATGAACCTGTTGTAGTCTAGAACACAGTCTGGAACAGGTACATCCAAGTTTTTCCACTGTCCATTTTAACCTTTCACCTTCCTCTGCACAATGCTTCCTTCTATGCCTCTGTAAATGGTGGAGCACATCTGGACCTTACTTTTATCCTTCCTACTCTAATTAAATACTGCACACAACCGTGTTCCCTCATCACTGTATACTATGCAATGCGCACGTGACGTCCTTGCGACACAGTGTGCTGCTACCTGCCACATGCCTAAAAAAAGTTTATTCTGTGTTTAGAATAAACACAACCTATAGAGCAGTATATATCTCTATCACTCAACCAACCGTGATCCATTTCAGAAGAAACACACTAGTGTTACTCTACATGTTTACACAGAACCTCCAGGAAGCATGCTCTAGCTAGCATAGAAGGATCTAGAAGCAGAAGGATCCTCTAGTGAGTAAATGCATACCATCAGCATTTATAAAGACCAACCCGGCAAAAACCCAACATCCCTCATGAGCTTAGCTGTGTGCGCCACACCCCCCAAACCACACCCCCTCCATAACACCTCGCCCCCTGCTACACAAATCGTCTTTATCTTTCTGATTAAGTTACCTTGTGGATAATCTGCAAAAAAAAAGAGAAAATACGCTGTAGAAACACTGATCGTTCAGATATCGTTTAGATGAAAATACTTTATTGAAGGATTTGTAATTAAAGCTGTTTTTCATTTCTCCAGATTTAGCAAACTCTTTAAAATTAAAGACTAGAAAAGACCTACAGGAATGGAGAACGCAAGCATAAGCCAGTCGAAGCTTCAGGCCACGAAGACTCTGAAGATGCAGAATACCAAAACTCACAAGTAATTTTTTTTTTGCTGTTTAAATTTGACCCCAAAGCTTAGTTTAATTTTCTATTCTGATTGGTTTGAAACATTTATTTTAAAACACATCATTTTGATAGTAACAAGGCACACAATTACTTGCATGATGGAAGGAGTAGCACAGTGGTTAAGATGTTGGAATTATGATTAAAAGTTCATGAGTTTAAATCCCATCCCCATTAAGCTGCCATTATGGGCCCTCAACTGCTCAGTTGTATTAATGAGATATTCTTTACTCTAAATAAGGGAGTTTTCTTTATTTTCCTGACTATGAAAATTGTAAATTCACACTGAAGGCATTAAAACTATGAATTAACACATGGAATTATATATGGAATTATATACATAACAAAAAAGTGTGAAACAACTGAAAAATTTCACATTCTAGGTTCTTCAAAGTAGCCACCTTTTGTTTTGATTACTGCTTTGCACACTCTTGCCATTTTCTTGATGAGCTTTAAGAGGTAGTCACCTGAAATGGTCTTCGAACAGTCTTGAAGGAGTTCCCCAAGAGATGCTTGGCACTTGTTGGCCCTTTTGCCTTCACTCTGCGGTCCAGCTCACCCCTAAACCATCTCGATTGGCTTCAGGTCCGGTGACTGTGGAGACCAGTATATATATATATAATTTGGGAATTGTTCATTTAGTTATAATTGTTCCTATAAAAGTTTCTAACAATAATAGTAATGTGTTAGTAACAATAATTATAATAATACATCTAATAGAAATGTTAGCAACAGTGTAACAATAACGCACACAAATATTTTGCGGCAATCTTTAATGAAATAAAAAATAAAAAAAAAAGTAGTTTTATTATGTCATATTGCCAGAATCCACCTGCCACGCCCCCTTTGGTGGCTCTCTATGCCTCGGCTCTCCCTCGAGCTGCAGGCTTAACCACGCACACCTGGGGCTCATCATCAATCATGTCTTCACTCTTTTTGGAGCTCCAGGCTTAATCACGCTCACCTGGGGCTTATCATCACTCCACCCTGCTTCTATATAAGCTCCTCACTCACACTCACTCCCTTGTTTGTTATTGTATGTGTTTATGGTTTCATGCAGGACTCCATGTGTTCTATTTCTTCCGGACTCCATGTGTTCTATTTCTTCCGGACTCCATGTGTTCCATTTCTTCCGGACTCCAATATCCTGCACCGGCTGCGAGTTTCCTTTCAGTGCATCTTGGATCAGTTAGGGCTCTCCCAATCGCACCTCGGACTCTCCTAACCCAAAGACTGCCGTGTGTGTGGTTGTGTAAATCTCTCTCCCTCAGTCTAGTCATTGAAACTCAAGCAAACCGTACTTCAGCTTCTGCCTCCGTTTCATTCGCACCGTGACACATATAATAATAAAATATATAATGTTCTATCTGAATGTTTGTTTATTTTCTACAGAAATTCCAGTGTTGAAAAACAGCTTCTGGCACTTAAAGGTGTGTAAAGTTTTGTATAACTCTGCGTTCAGTGTGTAAGAAAGTACAAGTTCGGTATTACTGCATGATTCAGTTCTATTTAATGAGCATATCATGTGATTTAGTGTGCTCTGAGCACCATTTCATTTCATTTTGTAAATTATTTTACAGAAGTAAACACCAGACAAAATCAGGAAATCCGAAGCCTGGACTGGAGTACACAATCAGTAGCTTTGAGAAAAGCATCTGTTTATTCGAGGTACTTTCTTTTGATTACAAACGCAGATGTCATTGAACTGAAGTGAGAATTGTGACTAAATAAAACTAAATGTTGTTTTTGTTTTTAAACCTCAACAGGAAAAAACTATTCAAACAGGGAAATTAGTTGAACAAATGTAACCCTGAAATCTTTCTGAGTTTCTGTAGATTTTGATGTAGAAGCTATTTGCTTTTACTCTGTAATAAATTGGTTATTGTCATGAAAAAGTGCTTCTCCACGCACACTGAGAACAAGCAGGAAGCTGACGAAGGTATGTAGATGTGGTAAACTATTTTCTAGAGGAGATACAGATTTATATAAACATGTTCTAAACCTTTTGTACATTTCCCTAAAATGATCAGATTGAAAGTTATATTAACTAGGCAGAAATCAAACACACAGCTTTGTTTTGTTTATTTTATTGTACATGTTTTATTTTATATTCATACATGCCCAAACCCCACAGCAAAGAGAACTGGATAAGCCATGTCACCACCCAGGAAAGTTTAAAAGCCTTGACTTTATGCTGCTTCACCTGATCCTACAAACACAAGACACACAACACAATCTAAAGTGCATTAGAAACACTACAAAGTCGTGTTCTGATGTTTTACCTACAGACAGGATTCATGCACTTCTCACAGGAACAAGTGAATTTCCTGTTCTGAGAGATGAAGAGAAAGCAGTCATTTCTGAGTTTTGTGTAAATGACGTCAGTTTTTATCTTCTGTTTTATTTAGTGTGCATGCAATTTAAACACTTTTTATTTTTTAGCTGTGGATTTATATTTTCTAATTTTTTAAAGTAGACCTATAATACACTGGTCCTGGCAAATTTTGACTCTAGGTTTTGGTTTATACAATATCTAGTAGTTTTCCTTGTCTAGTTGTATATATCAAATAATTTTCTTCCGTCTTTTTTAGTCCTTAGCAAAAACCTTTCTGTCTGTGATTTTGGAGAAGATCAAGGTGGAGAGAGGGTTTATGGGACATGATCTCCTGCAGTTTCTCTGTAGGGTTTATGTAGGCGTGTGGCAACAGAGAGGAGACTCTCACAAAGCACATGCTCTCACCTACAGACTTCTTAAACAAGGTGAGATTTTACTGATATTTCATTACTTATTTACTAAAAATTATCTAGACACTTATACAGAGAAGTAAATTGTGTGATCTAACAAATCTTTAATGTGATCTAACAACAAACAAAAAACTAATCTACACTTGGGAATTTTATCCCACTCTTCTTTGCAAAAAAAGTTCCTTCAAATTGCAAGGTGCTCGCCTGTGTACAGCTTGAATTGAGGTCTGGGCTCTGGTTGGAACAACTCAGAACTTTGATTATCCTTTCCTAATGCCATGTCTTTGTTTCATTTGATGTGTGCTTTGGGGCATTTGGGGCAGCTTTCTTTCAGCGTTTTTGACCAGCAGCCCCAAAGCTGTCAGGAATCCACCTGACACGCCTCCTTCAGAGGCTGTCATTGCCTCCGCGTGCTCCCAAGCTCGCAGCGCAAATCAGGCACAGCTGAAGCGCAATATTCACTCACCCACACTCTCCGTCCGTTATTATGTGTTCATGCATGGTCGTGTGTGTGCTGCTTCCGCAACATACTTTCTCCTCCCGGACTCCTCGCTCTCTCCAAGGCTGCGTTTACCTTCCCCAGCGCACCTCGGACTTCCGACGCTTCTCCGTCGCTTCCTCCGCACCGCGCTTCCTCTATAACGCACCGTGGATGTTATTATTGGACTGCCGTTTGCCGGATTTTTCTGATCTATGCAGGTATTTTGTGTTGGCACTGCCTTTGCCGTTACTCCGGCTTCCGCCTCTGTACTCCTCGCAAGACAAAAGCATTATGTTAAACCCACTATGCTTCACTGTCAGTATGGTGTTTTTCCACATGGTTTTGGTTACTGACTGAATCACTGGCTTGCATATTTATATTTGTTATTTTCATCCCATATTTAGAAAACCTGCAATTTCATAAGGGTGTGTTGACTTTATCTATCCAATATATTTCTTTTTATACAGTGTATTTACATCCTATTGTTTTGTTGTTTCGCAGACCTTTTTGAAACCCCCAAAGTGATTATGGTCATGGTGACAGCATGGCCAAGTATTTTGTTCCATGAAAGTTCTTTATGCCGATCAATTCACGTAGTGAGCAACCTAAAAGCAAAGGAAAAGGTATTTTACTTGCTCAGCACTTATTTGTGCTGGCATGAGGTTAGGGTAAACATCTACAATATGATCACCAGCACCCTGAAGTATTTTCTGGAAGACAGCAGACTGAGGTTCCTGAAGAACATCTCGTATGGTTATGATCTCTGCCCTGCTACCTGGAACTACATCTTCAGCCTGGATCTTCTGTGTGCACAACTGGGCTGGACTTGGTCCAATATTATACTGTACTGAATGCAAAACATCTTCAACATATTGTAAAGTTGATATGTAGGTGGCATTTTTATATCTAATCTTTAATACAATAAGATCTCACAGGGAAAATTGGGTAATTGTTGATATAGTGATGTTTCTGTGAGGAAATTTTAAAATGTATAAATGAAATTTCCAGGATCAGTGCTCAGACAGTCAGAGAGAATTCTATAACTTTAGCTGTAAGTATTTCACCATGGGAGGTCTTTTTTTTTTGGAATTGGTAGCTTAGCGGTGAAGGCTCTGGATTACTGATTTCGAAGGTCGGGGTTCAAGCCCCAGGATCACTACATCACAAGTTCCACTCTTATGTCCTTGAACAAGACCCTTAACTCTCTGTTCTCCAGGGGTGCTGTAGTCATGGCTGACCCAGTGATTTGCCCCCTGCTTTCTCAGTGGTGTAAAGTACATTATAAAGCATCTTTACCTTTAGGACCTAGTTCTTATTCCTGACTTTTCCCATTAAGGGTCAAAGTTCTAGTGGTTCTTTGAAATGTGGCAAGTTCTCATTCTTGTATAAACTTATAATTCTTTGTAAAACCACAATAGCTGCTCCATAACCACCACAAAGACTCTCAACATATCCATTTCTCCTCTTTTTATTTACTAGGAAGACCTTTGGCTGATACTGAACACTTGGCTGATGCAAGCAAGAACAGAGCAAACACCGTTCCCGAGACGTCTGTGTAGCAGCAGTTTTCAGGCTACTTGGTAAGTTTACTGTAAATCCTGTTTCGGAGCAACATCTCACATTATTTCTGGATTCTTCAGCTTTTCACTTGTGGTCTTTGTCCTTAAACAGGGCGAATTGGTCAACTAGGACTTAAGGAGAACCTGCCAATGTCATTTCAAATTCTGGCAAAAAACATAAATCAGTTTGTTACCCAACAACTTTCAAAAGGTATTTCTAAAGCATTAAATAATGATGTTTTTTATCTATCTTTATCTTTATTCTGAGACTTGTGCTTCAGCAAGTCCTAATTTTGTATTGGATGTTGTGTGTAGATATGCCATGGGAAGTGCAGCTCTCAGTCATCTATGCCACTCGTGATCTGGCACCCAGCAACCCTGAAGCAGCTCTGAAGACTTTGGAATCATGGAGGAAAAACAACACGCAGCACGTTCCCCCTTAACCGTCATCAAATGCATTACGCAAATCGACTTTCTTTGCTGTCAGATTAAGCCACAATTATTTCTGAAATAAATAACAAAACAAGCTGAATAATATACAGTGGAACCTGGTTATGTCGATGTCGTAGGGGGTGGGCAAAAAGCATCGAGGTAACTGATGATCGAGATAAACAAAAATCAAAATGGCGGCAGTATATTAACGTGCTTGAAATTTCTTTATGTACATGATGTGCGTTAATAAATAAGAATGTGCATGTACCTACTTTTGAAGAGTTTTTTACACAACAGCGTTGCCGCGATTTGTTTGATGAAGGCATGCTATAAAAATGTACATACGTTTGTTAACAACAAAAGGCATAAGTGCACCTACTAACAGCAGAGATTTACCAGTACACAATACAAACCACCGTCCATTCTCCATACAAACCTTTATTATATTCTCCAACATTATAAACACACAGATCGCTCAAAAAAAACAAAC
>MU551576.1:2066754-2082529 GCA_024362625.1 Silurus asotus | reverse complement strand
AAAAAAAAAAAAAAAAAAAAAAAACAGCGGCTGCACAGTGTCGTCTCACATTTAGTCCACATGTGGAAGGAAAAAAAAAAAAAACTGTAACTAAGTTTCTAAAAACTTATGACCATCAGGCTGAAGTAATCCACACAAACACACAAAGCAAAGTGTCAGAAAAAACTTACGTCCACGATGCCGAGGGGGAGATAAGCCGAGAGAGAGAAAGAGAGTTTGTGAATGGAAAAAATATGGAAATTAAAAACTACCGCGACCGGAGGCACGGCGCAAAGCCGGAAAAAAACCCCGGAAGATCCCAAACCGAACCCAAAACCAAAAACGAGGGACAGAAAAGTCTCAAACATGAACGGCTGAAGGGGGCGTGGCATGTGCTTTCTCGGCCGCTTTCTCTGAAGCTCCCGGCTTCAACTCCTTACCGAGAGAGCCGTTCTCCTTACCGAGCGCGCACACGTCGCTCCTTACCAAGAGAGCCGTGCTCCTTACCCTGTTTGGATAAGGAGCTGAAGCCGGGAGCGCCGCGCTACCATTCATCCCATAACATTTAACAAAAAAATAACAGCAGAGATTCACCAGTATACAATACAAACATCTGTAGTATCTGTAAGGTTTGATTTTTCCGCCACTTTCGCGAGTTCTTCTGCAGCTGCACAGCACAGTTCCCCCCTTGTGCTCGAGATATCAGGGTTCCGCGACATAAAAAAAGTAGAGAATTTGGCGGTTCCACTTCAAAAACGTCGACTTAATAGGTTACTTTGACAATAGGTTGTCAAAGTAACAGAGGGCGAGATAACCGGGTTCCACTGTATTTAGTATCAAAAACTAAAGTGGCTTCTGCATCATAAAAGCTGTTGGTTTGAGCTCTTAAAAATGTGCCTCAACAATGTACAACAGAACACCGGGTTAGCTTTTAGCCTTATCAAGGCATGGAGTTTCTGGAGTTGCTGCTATCGCAGTAGATATGACCTTTGAACCAGAAAGACACAGCTTGCATTTGACTAAAAAGTTTTTGTCTTTATACTCAACTAAAGTGAAATAATCATATTTCCACTTTGAGAAACTCGTCTTGCTCTCACCTCGACTCACCATTACTGCCGCACAGACTTGAATACATGGAAATACGCCCACAGTGCGTCTTCTTCGTGTTTACAGTGGTTTAATCCTGCAACGCGTCTCTGCTGTAAACAGGTTCAACTGTAGTCTACACTTCAGCCTAAATTTATTCATTAAAAAAATTAAAGGGTAACGCACCATACAGTAATGGTAACGGAGTTACTTTTTTAAAAAACGTAACGTGTTACAATATTGGGTACTGTCAAAAGTAACTTTGTTACAGTAAGGCGGTACTGCTCAACACTGCTGAAGACCCCCAAAACAGCACAGAGATCCTGTATTCTGCATCAGCCTTTGACACTGACAGCTTCGAGGATCTGTTTAAGCAACTTAAAAAATGAACAATGATTCCGTATAAGAGGAAGATGGTGAAATTCATTTAACCCTCTGAAGTCTGAGGGTGTTTTTGACCCCTTAGAGAGATTTTGACATGCTCTTACATTTGGTTATTTTTAGTTGCTTTTGTGAGGGCTAGGGATTTTTAGAATACCACCAGGACCACATTTAACGGGTTTAACATTTTTAAGTTTATTCAATGTCCAATTTTCCACCGTATGTGCACAGATCCACATCCGTTCCAAATAAAAACACAAAAACACCAGGATCAAAAACAAAAAATGAAAACACAGAAATATAAATATTACTGGGGCAGAAAAAAAATGCACATACACTTCATAACACTTAATACCCAAAATACGGCAGTGGGAATACTCTACAAAAAAAATAAACAAAATAACATGAGCATAAAATATTACCCACTAAATGCAACTAGATGGTAGGAAAAGAATACCACTTACAGGATGAGCTTCCAGACAACCATCCACACTCACTTCACAAAAGTTGCAATTCCCAACGTTATGTTGTACACTGTGCAAAAAGTTAAATACATTTTAAATCACATGAACTAACTAACAAAACGTAGTGCATATTTTATATAACATCTTAAATTAGTGGCCTACACCGCATGGTGACTTAAGACGGAAATAAACATTGCACAAAACGAAATAAAACAACTATTTTAAATGAAACTATAAAATGCACATCTCCATTTGGTATTTTAAAGAATGTTGTAAAGAAAAATTACATTTACCTTAGGATTGCATCTTAAAGATTTCAACTTTCCCGAAAGTGCATCTCTCTCACTCTGCTTGCTGAGCGCGTGTCCAAAAGTTATTTTTCAAGAGCGCATGTGCACTTCCTCATCTGCACCACACAGACATACACATACCCGAATACTGCCCCTATCGTCAGCCTTAGGAATTACATGTGTATACATGCAACACAACTCAAATGCCATTTTCCACCCGGTTACACTTTTAAAATATATTATTGACAAAAGGCTTATTACACTGTATTCAGCACAAACTGGGCTACCATAATATGTAAACAACTTGTATGTGTTTGTTTGTATTTTTGACAAAATAAGGTTTATGCGTGGTTTTTAAAAAAGCAAAAAAAAAAAAAAAACTCACTGAAATAAGGCCACAAAACCGATAGTAAACATGTTTCCCCAATACTTTTTGAGAACAGATCTTCTAATGTAGGTTTTTTTTTATTTTTAATCATGTGAAAATCATCCTGCCTGCTCATTCACCTTAAACAATACTTTGATTTAAAATTTAAAAGACACTTTCTACTTTGTAAGGCCGTATGTGAAGAGGCGTGGACATGCTGTGACTGACAGCTTCGTAGACAATGGGTCGCATAATGAGCTGTCGATTACATAATGAGCTGTGGATCACTGAGCAGGATCACAGTGATAAGTACAGTACTACAACAAGGAATGTGTTTCCTTTGTGTTTATTAAAAATACACATTAGCAGGGACAGCATTAAAAAGGGAATTGTGTAACAATAAAACATTACAGTACAGTATGTATAAAAATAAAGAGTGCAACAAAAACAAACACAATACACTACAGTAAGGTTCTGCAAATCCCAGCCTGTAGAGCTACAATACTATGCATTAAATAATAATAGTGTATCCATTTGAGGAATCAGCAAAAACAAACAACTTGAACACCCACTTAGTCGGCTTGGCTTTCATGTACTGTGTCCTCCCAGTGTTAGCTTTGCATCCTACCATCCTCTCATCCACGGCTAAATGTCTTCTAGGATAATAAATTGCTTTGCATGTCTTACGGATTGTGTCCATAATCAGTTTCACTCTGAACAGATGGTCATGTTTAGATGTGCCCCTCTTTCTGTCATTTTCTTTGTCTGCATCTGGGTGACTCATGTGTAAATTCCACGAAATGTTCCTGTATCTGTCCCTTGACATAATTGTTGCTGGAAAGGGAACTGTGAAAATACTGCTCTGTCGCCAGTAGTCTATGATTGAGGGCAACTTCACCATTGCCATGTAGCGATACATCTCCCTCACGGTTACATCTCTCCATTTGTATTTGCGTCACTTGGCTATTGACTTGGCAGCTTGAGCATTTGTGTTGTGGCACAAAGTTGACACAACACTGTCCGGGAAAAACATTTTAAATAGACTACATGGAGAATGAGAGTCAGAAGACCTCAGTTGAGGTTCAGGTTCACGTGTGGGCAGGAATCTCAGAGTCTGTGGAACTGTGTTGTTATCTGTCTGATCCTTTCATGACATGGTGGACTGTGTGTGCTGCCTTTGCCCTTTTTGGAGCAGGTGCTTGATCACATCTGTTTATGAAACACACACACGAACATCACTAATTGTGTCATTGGTAAAGTTGTTTGCATATGTCATACAATGCAATAATGATTTAAACTAAATATAATTTAAGAAAATACACAATATGTACTTACTCAGGATGATTCTCGAACTCAAAATTTAGCGACGCCTGCGTGGCCTGGTGCGAGTTTCCAGTGAAGGCAAGGGTGATGCAGCCACATTTCTAAAAATAATCAAACAATATATTTTAGGATGATGAATAAACTTGAAAAAAATATATTTGTTAGCATGCATTGTACAGCCCATAGGCCTATTTGTTAATGGGCAATAGGACAGATAAATGTTTGTTGATAAGCCATAGACCATAATGCATCTCAGACATTTACACCATCACCATTTACAGCGGAGCAAATAATATTGTCATTGATAAAGTTGTTTGCATATGTCATACAATGCAATAATGATTCAAACTCAATATATATTAAAGAAAATACAAAATATGTACTTACTCAGGATGATTCTCGGTCGAACTTAATATTTAGCGACGCCTGCAAGGCCTGGTGTGAGTTTCCAATGAAGGCAGGGGTGATGCAGCCACACTCCTAAAAATAACCAAACAATATATTTTTTCAGTATTTTTGATGAATATATATTTGATTATTATAGTATTCTTGAACAATATATATTTGTTAGCATGCATTGTACATATAGCATTTACACCTCAGCATTCGGGAACATCTCTGCTAGCTAACACTACATAACAGTGTTCAGGATGATCAGTGACCCCAACCAAAACTGAACTTAGGCTAAAATATAACTATATAACGTCAACTATATTTAGGGCATACAATCACAAACAGTTAATGTTACAAATGAGCAGATATTGGTGGATATTTGTTGTAACATTAAAAGGCAATGCTGACAAAAGCTAGGCAGAGATGTCTACAAACAATGAGTTTATATGATCAGAATGGAAGATTTAATAACTTACTCATCGTAACAACTTGCTGGAAAGTCCTCGCTCTTCAAAATGCAAACGCTCCTCGTCGGAATCGCAATCTTCTTCAGATGAAAAGGAAAATTATCTGGCATTGTTTTATGCCACTGTCCGGGGGGCGTGTGTGTGTGTGACTCAACATGTGAACTGTTTTACCTGTGAATAGCGGGGGGGCGTGTCTGCTCGGTGTTGCGGTGGAAAATCTGTGCTTCTACTTGGTTTTACATGATTTACATTCATTGAAAACATATGTTTTTTTATTTCACCGACTCTAAAACTACACACTTTAAGCTGTCTAAAGATATATGTTTTATTTCTGTGTGTCAGCTATTGGCCGAGTTTCAGCGCTTTTTGATGACGCGTTTCTAAACAAAGTTTACGCAGACAAAGGCACAGATGGCGCACCCTGACTATTTTATTCATTTAAAAAAAAATACAACGTTTTGTTTATATAGTGAGCATACACAAATAAAAGTAGACCCTTTACAGATTTAAATGATGTATTACTTTGACATTTCTGATCAAACATGACCGAGCAGTTTCAGCTCTTTTTGCTGGGATCTGAAAAAAAGCACGTTTGGGCGCCGGCGGCAATTCAGACTCCAGAGGGTTAATGTATTTTAGTGTGCATGTTGTAACACCCATCTTTATTTTATATTAAGTTATAATTTAAACAAGTTTTATTCAAAGAAATAAAGATTTTGAATTTCAATTATGTCTGAATGCTCTCTGTGATGAAGAGACATTAATCACTTCATTTTCTTTCCTGAAATCCACTTTAGTAAATTCAGTGATGTTTGATGTTCCTTAAAGAAAAGGAATTTGACAGAAACTGAAGTTGAGGTATTTTCTTGCAGCTTTAGTGCTTTGTTCATTTCGAGCTCTAAAAGCAATATAGCTGACAAATGTGGGGCAGAACCTGATTCACTTAAACATCTGTACTTTATAATTGCGCGCATGGATTGTAAGGATGTCAGCAAAGTGGATGAGCTTTCAGCAGTCATTCTGATAGGGTAACACTGGATTCACCTCACAACACCTGAACACTACTGCTGGATGGAGCAGCAGGTGCGTGCACAAACGGCGGTTGGTGAATGGAGGACTCCAGTCTTGAAAATTCCTGCCTAGTAAATACATGAGCTTTTTCTTGGTCCTGGGCATTAGGATATTTTGCCTGCCTCTTATTTTTTATTTTTACATTGTTCTGATATCAGATGCCCCAATAATTTTACCTGTTGTACAAATTGCAGTTTAGACACAGAAGCTTTGTGTGTGTGAGGATCCTTTATAATTATTTAGAGAAAGAGTCTGGTGTCATTATGCCATGGCTTGGGAAGTCGAGCTGTAAATAAATGTGAACTAATTTAATATCATACAGTGTGTCTGTGTTCTACATTACAGTGGAGGTTCGGTTACCAGCGTGTTGTTTTCTTACTTTCTTGTATCCAGGGCCTTACATCTTCCACTGATCTCTCACACATTTAGAAAGTGATATATGCAGAGCTGAACATCTCAACATGAACAGTGAACAACCTTATGAAGTGACATGCACTGTGACACCTGGCAGGAAGTGGAATGCAGCTCCTTCCAGCTTGTGCTAGCTAAGCTTTGTTTGCAAGAAATAAAAAAGAAAAGAAAAAGTGAACAGTAAAAAAAAATTTTTAATAAAGATTGCATGAAGCACGGATGATGAAAATATTCTTGTGCAGAATGAAGACAGCGACCTGGTGATCTGCATGTGGATGGAAAATCTGAGTTTATTTTACATCTGTGAGGGAGAAAAGGACCAGAAATATTGTCAGATAAATGTTTGTAGAAATCTACATGTTAATGATATCTTCATAAAATGTTAAATATACATACATGATACATGTGACTTTTAACCCAGTACTTTATTCAAGCACATACAGTGCCCTCCACAATTATTGGCACCCCTGTTTAAGATGTGGTCGTGGACTTCAAAAAATTCTCCTTTTTTTTTTTAAACAACATAGAACCCAAATGCAAAAAAAGAGAAGACCTTTTATTTAAGTACATTACTTAAATCACACATTTAGAAAAAAAAAAAAACTTGAAATCATGTGTGCCACAATTATTGGCACCCCTAACAATTCCTCTGAAAAATTTAATTGTTTTTTTTTTGTAAATATATTTTTCTGTAGTTGCTAAGGTTGGTCAGGGTATCTAGGGACTTTTAATTAGTAATTCATGATTTCCTGTTTCCCTGGGGTATAAATATGACGTGACACAGAGGCCTAATTCTCTTACCCATTTGTCAACATGGCAAAGACAAGAGAACACACCATTCAAGTAAGGCAGATGTGTGTCGACCTTCATAAGTCAGGCAATGGCTACAAGAAAATAGCCACTCGCCTTAACTTGCCGGTATCTACAGTCAGAGGAATCATTAAGAAGTTTAAAACAACTGGAACAGTGACAAACAAGGCTGGAAGAGGTCCCAAGTTTATCTTGCCACAACGCACAGTGAGGAGGATGGTAAGAGAAGTAAAAAAATTTCCCAAGCTCACCGTCACAGAATTGCATCAAAGAGTGGCATCTTGGGGTCACAGAGTCTCCAAAACAACCATCAGACGCTCTCTACATGCCAACAAGCTGTTTGGGAGGCATGCAAGGAAAAAGCCTTTTCTCACTAACACTCACAAACGTAAACGTCTGGAGTTTGCTAAGCGGTACTGGGACTTCAACTGGGATCGTGTGCTTTGGTCAGATGAGACTAAGATTGAGCTTTTTGGCAACAAACACTCTAAGTGGGTCTGGCGTAAAACAAAAGATGAGTATGCCGAAAAGCACCTCATGCCCACCGTGAAGTATGGTGGAGGATCTGTGATGCTGTGGGCCTGTTTCTCTTCCAAAGGCCCTGGGAACCTTGTTAGGGTGCATGGCATTATGAACGCTTTGAAGTACCAGGATATTTTAAATAAAAACCTGATGGCCTCTGCCAGAAAGCTGAAGATGGGTCGTCATTGGGTCTTTCAGCAGGATAATGATCCAAAACATGTGGCAAAATCTACACAAAAGTGGTTCAGCAGTCACAAACTCAAGGTCCTCCCATGGCCATCTCAGTCCCCAGACCTCAACCCAATCAAAAACCTGTGGGGCGAGCTAAAGAGAAGAGTGCATAAGAGAGGACACAGGACACTGGATGATCTAGAAAGATTGTGCAAAGAAGAATGGTCAAAAATCCCTCTCTTTCATTTCATTTAGTAAATCATTTTACACAATACACCTTTAACATGTACAGAAATGATCAGATTGTAGAATGTATTTATTATGCAGAAATAAAACATGCAGCTTTGTTTTATTATTTATTTTTTTATTTTATATGCAGAACCCATTATGAACTGCATCAGACATGTCACAACCCACGACTGCTAAAAGACCTCGAATCGATGCTGCACAGCACAAACACAACAAAACACAATCCCTCATCGCTTGTGCAGTGGAAACTCTTCATGATGTCAGTTATGATTTATTATCTACTACCTGGGTTTCTGCACTACTTAAAGGGGGTCGTAAACTTCCTGGTCTGACAGATGAGGAAAAATCAGTCACATCTGTGTTTTGTGTAAACAAGGTCAGTTATTATCTTCTGTTTTATTTAGTGTGCACAAATTTCAAACAACTTTATTGTTTAGCTGTGGATTTGAGTTTTCTAATTCGTAAAAGTTAATTCAGTGCCCTGATGTTCTTAAAATGAACAGTAGATATGGTTTGTCGTGTAAAAACGTTTACGCCAGGTTTTGGTTAAAACAAAGTCTAGTTGTTTAAACCTGTTATACAGTCAAATCTTGACTCCTTAATATTTGTTTTATATACATGATTTGAACACATGTTTAATTGAGTTGGATATTGGATGATCCTTTTCTTCTACCTCATTTATTGCTTAACAGAGACGTTTCTGACAGTCATTTTGGACAAGATCGAGGCAGAGAAAGAGTCTATGTCACATAATGTCCTGCAGTCTCTCTCTGGGGTTTATGTAGCCTTATGTCAGCAAAGAGGAGACACTTATAAAGTGCACGCCCTCGCCTACAGGCCTCTTAAAAAAGGTGAGATTATATTGACATCCCATTACATATATACTAAAAATGATTCAGACAATAATACAAAGAAGCAGTATGTGTCTTGTTCTTGGTTTTGTATTTCTTTCTATACAGTGTATTTTAAGTCTGTGGTATTGTTTTGTTTCCTTTGCAGACTATCCTTAAGCCTCTAAATTAATAATGGTCATGGTGACAGCATGGCCATGTGTTTTTACCTATGACGGCCCCTATGCAGAGCCATACACATCGTGACCAAAATGAAAGCGGACGGAGACATTTAATACTTGCTCAGGAAATATCTGCACTGGGATAGGGTAAATAGCTGATTCTTATCAACACAGTCATCAGAACAGTCGACAACTACAACTAGTTTTGATTCCCAAGTCTCAGTGTAATCTAGTGGAGCAAATTCCTCATGAGTTTATGTTGAGCTAAATCAATAAGTTCAATAGATTTTTTTACTTCACAATTTGTGTTACAGGTCACTATTTAAGGATTTTATTCTTTTTTGTTATTAGTGTGAGTAAATGCTGATGACCATTTGAAAAGAATGCATCAGACTGCACTTCACTTAAAGGTAAAAAACATAACAGTAAATGATATTTACAGCCTTAATGACACTGCTGATGACAAATGCCGTAAACTGCATAGTTATGTACTATTCTAGAGCATTATTCACCCCTGCTGCTGGCTGATACATAAACCCTATATTAAAGTGTGCTACTACTGTGATTGGTTGTGACCTTTCCATCATCACTATATTATTGTAAACATCATTTTAATGAACTGTTTTTTGAAGAAAAGATGTTTTCTCTGCCATGATCCTCCAGGAAACATCTGCAGCACCAATACAGCACACTGAAGGCTCTTTTGGAAGACAAACGCCTGACATTCCAGAAGAGCAGCTGCGGTGAGGATCTCTGTCCTACTGCCTGGGACTACGTATTCAGCCTGGAACTTCTTTGTGCACAACTGGGCTGGAACACAAACAAAGCGAAGTCAGTTTAGAAATGTCTCTGTTGCAGCAGTTTTCAGGCTACTTTTTCTGTAAATCCTGTTTTGGAGCACATTATTTCTGGATTCTTCAGTTTCTCACTTGTCTTTATCCATCTTAAACAGGGCGACTTGGCCAACAAGGCCTTAAGGAGAACCTGGCAGCACCAGTGGAAAATCTGACAAAAAGCATAATTGAGTTTTGGACACATCTTGGAAGGTACTGTATTACTAAAGGATCAAATCTTTATCAATATTTATGTTTATTCTATAAATTTTAGTTTTCTATTATTAAAAAAAAAACGCTTCAGTAAGTTCTAATATTATTATGGTATCTTGTATCTTGTGTGCAGATATGCGGTGGGAGGTGCAGCTGTCATTATTCTATGCCAGTCATGAGCATTATTGGTCATCTTTAATAACTTAAAAATTATATTATAATAATTTTATAAATAATAAATTGATTAGCAGTCTACTGAGAGGCCAACAGCAATACTTAAGGACAGTGTTACTAGTTACAGTTACTATTTACTTTAATTAAAAAGTAACTCAATTACTTTGTTGATTACTCACACCATACGTAATGCGTTACTGTTAAAAGTTACTTTGAACTTTTTTAAAGAATGTTCTATAATTTTCCCATCAATGCCCTTTTAGGTGTAATGGTTTATACAAACACAAAACTGACTTAAACACAAAGCAATTTTTTAACACTATTTTATTTAAGTCAGACCAGCACAAACTGAATATAAATATCACAAGGATTTCTGAAATAAATAACAATACAAGCTGACTAATATATTTAGAATTAAAAACTAAAGTGGCTTCTGCATCATAAAAGCTGTTGTGTTGAGCTCTTAAAAATGTTCCTTTCTATCAACAATGTACAACAGAACACCGGGTTAGCTTTTAGCTTCATCAAGGCATGGAGTTTCTGGAGGAGCTTCGACAGATTGGAGTTGCTGTTAATCGCAGTAGAAAGGACAATCGAACCAGAAAGACACAGCTTACATTTGACTAAAAAGTTTTTGTCTTTATGCTCAACTAAAGTGAAATAATGAGCATATTTCCACTTTGAGAAACTCATCTTGATCTCTAAACTCGCCTACAATACTGATGTCCTTTTACACTTTTTGCTTCAACTATGAAGAAAATAACTAATTACTTGTTTATTTAGTTAATGAATTTATAAGGAATTTGTTCCACTAGATTACACTGATGCTCGGAAATTAAAAGTAGATTAAGAAGGCAGTAAAAAACATGAAATGTCCTGTTGAAAAAAAGATGTTTGATGACTGTTCTGGTCTTCCAGCAATAAACAATGACATTGAGATAAACAGTGAGATTAATGTACTTACCTTATCCCAGTGCAGATACTTGCTTAGCAAATCTAATATGTTTCCCTGTGCTTTCAGTTTGCTGACTATGTGAATGGCTCGGCATAATGAGGCATAATGGGACAAAACACTTGGGCATGCTGTTGTAGTACCCTCACCGCCTGATGAGGGGAGATAAATGTTGATAAAACAAGTGACACGGAGCTGCTGCTGTTTCACTGCCAGTGTTTTTTATTTATAACCAATCAAAACAGTATTTTCCAATATTAAAATGAGTGACATCACTTTAAAAGATTTCAACATATAATGATTACTTCTATACAGTTATATACTTCAGTGTATACAAATAGAGATATAATATAATACAATTCTCTATAATGTAATATATACAACTATAACATGCTACACGACAAGGATGATCGATTGTCAGACAACATTAATACAATCATTCATTATTCATCCACTATTACATTATTTATTTATTGTTATTTCTTTTAGCTACCACACTGTCACCATCACCATAATCAGTTTGGGGGCATCAGGAAAGTCTGCAAAAAAAACGTTCTGCCACTGATCACTTTCTAAATGAGAGATCAGTGGCAGAATTTTGGACCCTGGATAAAAAAATGTAAGAAAACAACACGCTGGGAACCGAACTTCAGACACCACTGTAATGTAGAACAGAGACACACTGTTTGACATTAAATTAGATCACATTTATTAACAATATCCCGACTTCCCAAGCCATGGCATAATGACACCAGACTCTTTCTCCAAATAATTATAGAGGATTCACACATACACAAAGCTTCTGTGTCTAAACTGCAATTTGTACAACAGGTAAAATTCTTGAGGCATCTGATATCAGAACAATGTAAAACTTAAAAAATATTTTTTAAAAAGCAGACGCAGGCAAAATATCCCTGTGCCCAAGACCAAGGAACAGCACATGTATTTTCTAGAAATGTGGTTGCAGGAATTTTCAAGAATGGAAACATCCCATGGGAATTATCGGGAATATTTTGGTATTAACAGAAATTTATGGAAATAAAATTGGAATTTACAAAATTGCAAGTTATCCTATAACAGGTAACTTAAATGTAGTTAAAAAATAACTTGCTTTATAATCGACCAGATTAAATGCAGTTTCAGTTGAATTTCTACCTGCACATTCATCAGTCACATGCACACAGCACTTGAGTCATGTCTCTGAAAAGGTTAAAAAACACTGCCTTATGGGTAATAAAAGACCAATAATCAGGATCTCAGGTCTACATTCCTTAGTATTGAAGTAAACAGGACCAATACAGAACAGTTCATCAGACAGGGTCACTTATAGTTGAACAAACACACACACATACACACACACACACACACACACACACACACACACACACACACACACACACACACACACACATGCTCAGCTCTGCTCGGTCTCTTTCTCCTCTTTCTCCTCATCACCAGTCAAAACAGAGCACACTGATTAGCCCCGTCAGCCACAGATCTGCTTCTCACCGCTCGTTTTTCCCCCCGGCTCCAGCCTCCATTTACCAAACGCCGTTTGTGCACGCACCTGCTGCTCCATCCAGCAGTAGTGTTCAGGTGTTGTGAGGTGAATCCAGTGTTAACCCTGTCAGAATGACTGCTGAAAGATCATCCACTTTGCTGACGTCCTTAGAATCGTCTCCTGGACAAAGATTTTTATTTCTTGTGCCAATACATGCACTCAATTATGAAGTACAGATGTTTAAGTGAATCAGGTTCTGACCCACATTGAAGCTGAACAAAGCACAAAAGCTGCAAGAAAATTCCTCAACTTCAGTTTCTGTCAAATTCCTTCTCTTTAAGTACATCAAACATGACTGAATTTACTTAAGTGGATTTCAGGAAAGAAAATGAAGTGATTGAAAGATCTCTGTGATAAAGAGACATTAGACATGATTGAAATTCAATAATTTTTTTGAATAAAACTTTAAATTAGAATTTATTATACATTTAGGATAGTGAAACAACATGCACACTAAAGTACATGAAACGTTCAAATTTTACCATCTTCCGTTCAAATTTTACCATCTTCCGTTATTCCGAATCATTGTCCATCTGTTCAAGTTGCTTAAACAGATCCTCGAAGCTGTCGACGTCAAAATTTGGTACAGAATCCAGGATCTCTGTGCTGTTGTGGGGGTCTCCAGTATAATTCTGGGTTCCAGACTGGTTAAAAAAGCCATATTCCTTATTTAAAATGGAAAAGATGTCGTTGTTGAGCAAAGTGATTTCATCCTCGTCCTCGAGCTGAACCTCACTGCTTGTACAGTCAGACTCATAGCAGGTGCTGTAAACAGAAGTGCACAATTTTAGCTGCATATTAAAGTAAATAAGTGGCGATTATGGCGATTATTTAAGATGCAGAGTAAAACTTCATTTGCATGTCATTCTTCTGAAACTGTTCCAATGCAGTTTACTAACTCACTTGGTCTGGCAGAAAGTCGACTCAGAAACAGAAGGGAAAAGAGGAGGATCAAAGCAGAAGTCTTTAGGAGACAGCAGTTCTTGGTGGCTAAGGCCGGGGAACTGATCACTAACTTCAGGCACAAGATCATGGACTGGTACTTCTTCTGGCATGTTCATGACTATATGTTGGTTTGGTTGATAATCAGGTCTCCTCTGTGAGTCACTACTCTGCAAACTGTCTTTTCTCCTTCCCTTCTTTGGAAGTGGTTTATAAACCCAATCTACATGATAGAAAAAAATAATTCAAAGGGAAAGAAGCGACATAAAAACAATAACAAGTGTCAGAATTTAGTGTCAGAGATTATTTTGTTTTTGTTATTTTGCCATTTGTCTATAAAGAATGTTCACCTACTAGGAAACAACTGTTCGTGTTCCCGTTTAAGCCTCCATGATTCAGTGTAGTAGGGTTTCTTCTGTTCTTCACTCAGTTTGTTCCACTCGAAGCCAAGCTGCATGCTGATCTCTGCAGAGCTGCTATTTGGATTGGCCTTGGAAAAGATAGGCCGCTGTTTCCTCGCCCAAACCATGTAGGCATTCATTGGCCTTCTGATGTTGCCTTTTTTATCTCTGCACTTGGCAATGTTAAATTTATCTACAAAATAACAAACAAACTTTAAGTTAAACAGAAATCAAAATAAACTTTTAGTTAAAACAGTGAACAGAACAGAGTCTTGCAATACTGCACCAGTCTTAAGCAGAGGTGGGAAGTAACGCAGTACAAATACAGTGGAACCCACTTATCTCGACCTCGGTTAACTCGACAACCCTATTCAGTCGACGTTTTTGACGTCGCTTTGTCTAAGCATTTTTTATCGGTTATATCGATTTTTTATGTTGCCAAACCCTAATATCTCGAGCACAAGGGGGAAAAAATTTGCCATTTAACGTCAGTTATCTCGATCGGCACTGTGCAGCCGCATGTTGTATTGTATACTGGTGAATCTCTGCTGTTAGTTAGTGCACATATGCCTTTTGTTGTTAAATGTTATTCGATGAAAAGCCGCGCTTGGTAGTAGTGCGGCGCGAAACGTGGGATGAGCAGCAAAAGCATGGAATTAACAACAGCAGCATCAGGGGAATCCGCAGTGCGCTTTTTTGAAGAAAAGCGCAGCCGTTGAGAAAGTGCAGGTGGGAAGACACGTACTGGGATACGCATGCGCGATAACAACGACCGCCGTGAACCAACATATACCAACAATAACGGATGGTGAGAGTGTGGAAATTTAAATAGGAGCTGGTGATGATGATAAACGAGCACCAGGTGTGCACAATTGAAGCCGGGAGCTTCAGAGAAAGCGGCCGAGAAAGCACCTGACACGCCGAAGGTGGCCGAAGGGGGCGTGGCAGGTGGATTTCTGACAGTTAACAAACATGTATGTACATTTTTATAGCACGCTTACATCAAACAAATCGTGGCAACGCTGTTGTGTTAAAAAACACTTCAAAAACACGTGCATGCACATTCTCATTTATTAACGCACATCATGTACATAAAGAAATGTCAAGCACGTTAATATTTTGCCGCCATATTGATTTTCGTTTATCTCGATCATCGGTTACTTTGATGCTTTTTGGCAACCTCCTAGGACATCGACATAACCGGGTTCCACTGTACTTCGTTACTGTACTTTACTCCACTATTTATTTTTCAGACAACTTTTTACTTTTACTCATAAAATTTTTACACAAATATCTGTACTTTTTACTCCTAACATTTCAAAACTGGCTCGTTACTTTAGTTTCAATTCATTGATTTGGTGAAATATATTTTGTTTTATTTTCACTGCATGCCAATTTTAGCCGAACAACCGATTTCCTGTTTTACTGATTTACTGCACGTCTTTTTCAATCCGCTGGTGTATAAAGTCCAGACTCTCACTCTTTACGAAGCTAAGAATGAGCAGGCAAAAGGCAGTAAGAAGTTTGGGGTTAACGTGGATGAGACAGAGGGAGTCGGTGATGTAAACATGACTGAGAACAGACACATTCATGATCATCATCTTTTCTCTGCTTGTGTTCTATATGCCGATGTTCCGCCTGGATACATTCATTTGGTAACAACATTTTTTATTTGTTTTGTATTAATATATATATATATATAT
>MU551576.1:2039483-2062183 GCA_024362625.1 Silurus asotus | reverse complement strand
TATATATATATATATATATATACAGTGGAACCCGGTTATGTCGATGTCCTAGGGGGTCGCCAAAAAGCATCAAAGTAACCGATGATTGAGATAAACGAAAATCTAAATGGCGGCAATATATTAACGTGGTTGAAATTTCTTTATGTACATGATGTGCGTTAATAAATGGGAATGTGCATGCACGTGTTTTAGAAGGGGTTTTTACACAACAGCGTTGCTGTGATTTGTTTGATGAAGGCATGCTATAAAAATGTACATACGTTTCTTAACAACAAAAGGCATAAGTGCACCTACTAACACCAGAGATTTACCAGTATACAATACAAACCACCATCCATTCTCCATACAAACGTTTATTATATTCTCCAACATTATCAAAATCCGTTACCTCCCTCTATTTTACATGCTATGACTTGAATGTTCTCCACAAAGCTATAATAATAATAATAATAATAATACCATACTGTTTTGTGGTTAATAATGTCTAACACACCAGTTTACTTTAATACTCTTGTATAGTGTGCTCTGTGTACTTTAATACTCTTGTATAGTGTGTACTCTGTGTACTTTAATACTCTTGTATAGTGTGCTCTGTGTACTTTAATACTCTTGTATAGTGTGCTCTGTGTACTTTAATACTCTTGTATAGTGTGTACTCTGTGTACTTTAATACTCTTGTATAGTGTGCTCTGTGTACTTTAATACTCTTGTATAGTGTGTACTCTGTGTACTTTAACACTCTTGTATAGTGTGCTCTGTGTACTTTAATACTCTTGTATAGTGTGTACTCTGTGTACTTTAATACTCTTGTGCTAAAAATTTTAATCATAACAATGAATTTTTTTTACAACTTATTTGTTTTAATGGCAACTTTAATACTAAAATATCAATAGAAGAATCTTAAAATGTGCATGCCGCACAGCTGTAGGACTTGATGTAATCGGGCTCCTGAACTCACTGCGTATGAAACCACTAGTCACACACACGTCACACTAAATCTGTAGCAACAAAGGAAACATTTCAAGGTAAATATCTGAAACATCTGAGCTGGGATCCACATACACCATATTCTATTTTAAGACGGATGCTATGTACAAGGGGTTTAAAATGGTCAGAACACTGTCATAAACTGCCCTATTTTAACAGCATTTTACCCAAGTAGATGATAGCGGTTGTTAATTTTTTTTCCTCACTGTCTTTTTTTGCCCATTGCTCTTCTCCCCACAGATGTGGCACAGCTCAGTTAGGTAATCTGGTCACCATAAAAACAATACAACTTGTCAATAATTGCATGCATGTGTTAATCATTTAAATAATGTATTACATAAGTTAAAACCATAGAATTAAAGAAAAGTACCAGTCTCATTTAGCAGGGTCATTGCAATACAGATTTACTGCTTCAGTGTTGCTAGCAAATGTCAGAGGCTCCTCTGACAGTGGTTTCTCTGCATACTAATATGGCAAATTTATATCTGATTTATCAATGTTTAGAAGATAATTAAAATATAGACCACCAAACTGTTAATACAATAGAAACCAAAGAATGTGTGACATCAAAACATTGTTTAAATTATAATACAGTAGACATAGAATGACTGACATATGACAATTGAAATGACAAAAACATAAACTTACTTTCAGGACAAATATCCCACACGAGGTGGCATCTTCCTGACAACAGTGTGCATCTGTGCTGGATGTCCACCTGTATACATGGCAGCCTTGTTTTCTGATGAAGGCCCTAAAAGGTATAAAAAAATTAAAATATGCCAATTACATGTTTACACATATTGATCCCCCTTTTGCTGCTAAAAAAAGCCGTAAACCGTCAAGCATAAACAGCATAAACGTCTTTAGCAATTTGAGCTACAGTAGCTCATCTGTTGGATCGGAACACACAGGCCAGTCTTTAATCAAGCAGCCAACGAGACACAAGTTCACCACTGTTTCTTTGTTGAATCACTTTTGATAGATACTGACCACGGCAGACTAGGAAACCCCACAAGAGCTGTAGTTTTGGAGATGCTCTGGCCCAGTTGTCTAACCATCACAATTTGCTGCTTCTAACACAACAGCTTTGTGGACAAAATGTCCAATTGCTGCCCAATACAGTATTACCCACCCACAAACAAGTACCATGATGAAGAGCTATTCAGTGCAGTTCACCTATGACAATGTTACAATGTCATTGTTATGTCTGGTCTGTGGAAATTCAGTAGTTACCTTGTAGACTGCAAACACTGTTGAATTTTTTTTTATATCATTCTCATAATATTGCATTTTGTTGGATTTAAAAAATTACAAATTGAATTAAATACAATACACTTAAAAAAGCTTTACAAAAGAAATAACCATTCCTACCTATAATTTTGAGCCCCCTCCCTCCCATATACGTGTCATTTCGAATGAATTGATGTGAAGTGCTTTTTTTTCTCGTCTCTGATTGTTGGTTTTTACAGTGTGGGCCATGTAGGCATTGATCACCTGAGGCAGGAAAATGATGAGTACATAAATGTTAATAATTTAAGGATAGCATAACCTTAGATAAAACTTAGATACAGCGCAAGTATACAATTCTGTATTCATGGGTGTAAATTTCATTTAACAGCACGTGTACTGCTCGGTAGGTCACGCATGCTCAGTATCAACAATTTCGTTGGTATGAGTAGTATGTCGGACGTGTCCGAAATTCGGCCTACTGAGCAGTACGTGTGTTGTCTGACATTAATACACTCTCACACACACACACACACACACACACACACACACACTCTTTTTGGACTCCGAATCAGATGCGTTCGACATACTGTAAAGGCTGGTGCTGCGCTGCTGATATATGAGCACAGGTGAACTAAGAACTTAAATAAAAAGTAAGTTTATTTACTAACAAATTAAAACATCAACATTTTTGCACATCAGTGCCTGTATTGGGTTATTTAGTGCAAAACGTAAGGAACATTTCTAAGATGATGATGATTTAATTTAAACAGATAAGCTATATGCCCTCATGCAATAGACATGACTTTATTTCAATGTGTTTAGTGTGTATGTACATCCGCCGAGATGATATTTGGATATGCATGACATCATGACATAAGGACATAAAAGAACTGGTGAACTGTTTTTTTTAACCAGTTCTTTGAAACGAACTGTCCGAAAGAACTAATTCGGACTAAAAATCGGACTATACTCATGACCAGGTATCTACAAACCTTTGGCAAAATAGTGTATAAAACCTGCATATCAAATCTGTTTCCATGTGAAACGAAATGTAAAAAATTATGAGAAAAAAAATATTAAACTTGAATATAAAGTTAAATAATACATTTTTTAAAAATGTAATATCAACAAAAAAAAAGAAAGAAATTAAATAAAAAAACAATAAAGAGACAAAAAAGAGCAAGCTTTATGTGTGAAATGGGGGTGGGGGGCTGGGGAGTGACCCAAATATATTTCAGACACTTTCACACACTTTTATTTACAATGTTAACAATGTTAATATATATATATATATATATACACACACACACACACACATATACACTGGCGATCAAAATTAGAGAACAATTTATAAACAATTGAACAATTCTGAAATAATGTCATCTTCACTGCTCAACAGTTGAAAGAGTTTTTGTCCTGTCTTTACCATGCTACCAGAGCACCTTTTCCACAAAATAACTAAGGCATTTCCAAAAAAAACATTTTTTGCAGAAAACACACTGATCAAAATTAGAGAACAACAATGACTGTAGCATGGAAAAAAAATTACAACACAATTTTCTGAAGGTTACAACAGACAGCAATTAGTAGGAAGTTTACAGGCCTCTGCTCTGAATGACTTCAGCACATCTGCAGCCACAGGACAGCACTAGTCTCTCACACTGCTCTGGTGTGATTTTGGTCCACTCTTCTTCCAGTCTTCTTCACAGTTCGGTGACTGTAGTGGGTTTCTCTGCCATAACTTTGTCACCAAGGATTTTCCAGATTTTAGGTTAAAATCAGTACTCTGGGCAGGCCATGTCATTATTTCAATGTTTTCAGTTTCGAGGAACTGCTTTACCTGTTTTGCTGTGTGACATGGAGTGTTGTCCTGCATGAACACTGCAGGCTGATTGGGTGATGAACGCAGGGAAGGAACCATATGTTGTTGAAGGTTCGGATAAACATTTGCATTCACTCTGCCATGTCGCTGTATAAGAGGCCTAACTCCTGCTGCAGAAAACATGCCCCAAACCATGACACTTTTCACTGACTTCTTTACACACTTTGGGTTCAGTCTTTCTCCAGTTTGTCGCCGAACATAATGTTTCCCATCAAACCCAAATAAATTAAACTTGCTTTTATTACTGAAGTGAACTTTGGACCAGTTCTCCTCTGTCCACACAACATGCTTAGTCTAGCCTTTGATTCTTTCGGCTAATGAGGGGTTTGGTCACTGCAAAGTGGGCTTTCAGTCCAAATGCTCTTAAACGTCGAGACACTGTATGACGAGACAGATCCTTACCCTGTTCAGCACTGTCCTCTCTTGTATTTGTCTTTCGTGGACAACCAGCCTTCTTGAATGAGTTTGTGATGTTGTAGGATTCAATATTCTTGAAATTTACAGATTTGGAACGACCAACTTGTCTTGCTATGGCTGATTGGGTCATCCCTTTGGCCTTCATCTGGACAACCTGCTGCCGGAGGCTTTCACTCACTTTAGAACAGCCCTTGCAGAGAATCTTGCAGAGTCAGTGAAACTGGAAGTTAGGCTGCCAGTTAAATAGGGGTTGACAGCTAATCGAGGAAATTAGCACCAGGTACCAGATTAACACCAATAGCTGGGAGATATCTAAAAGTGTTCTCTAATTTTGATCAGTGTGTTTTCTGCAAAATAACTTTTTTTTTTTTTTTTTTTTTTTTAAATGCCTTAGTTATTTTGTGGAAAAGGTGCTCTGGTAGCATGGTATAGACAGGACAAAAACTCCTTCAACTGTTGAGCAGTGAAGATGACATTATTTCAGAATTGTTCAATTGTTTATTTAATTGTATATATATTTACACAATTAACATTTTAAAGCATCTGGATCTCAATACATTTTATTAGCCTTAATTTATAAATTACATTAAGGGTTGTTTTTTAAATAATTTAAAGTGTTGAATAGCTTAGTTTTTAAGTACTGTACTTTGGTACTTTAGTACAGTTAAGTACTGTCTTTAGTTCGTGGCACATGCAACTGTTTCTTTCAGCACGATGGCACTGTGCTGCACACACGCGTTCAAGCTAACGTGCACGGCGCCAGGCGCATTCTCGCAACAACATTTAATGGCCAGTAGACGCAGATGTTTGCATTTACGCTGTTTACGTAGTAAACTTCTATAGACAATCTATTTTAAGCTGCATTTTAGCAACAGCGCCGTCTATGATCACAACATACAATGGTCACAGATTCTGATGTAACACCGGCAGAGGGTCTTTCCCGGCAGTACAAAAAGATTTGTTTCGGTAAGTTTGACTCCTTAGATTCAGTTCAAGTAACTCGGTTAAAAAGAGTTTGGTTTGATCACTTCTATTCAAAACAATAAGGTTCTGGAGAATCGGTTCCCCGTTTCAGCTCGACCGAGCGTGTGGCCGTCTGGGTGTGACATCACAGTATGACATGTGTGTATAAGTCAGATCATGCTTTTGTTTTTCATTCTTATTAATTGTAAGTAAAGAGACATTAGAAGATTTTAGAAGATTTAGAAGATTTAGAGATTTTTTTCAATGCAGGAGACAGATCAGTTTACTAAAAAGGAGGAGAAGCTTAAACACATGCAGAAAGTAGCAACAGATTTAGAAGCTTTTGTTAATCTGATAATGGAGAAGCATAATAGAACAAAAAGAGAACAACTTTCTGGTAAAGATGGTGCAAGAGCAGGAGGCTACTTTGGCTTCTGAGCGAAAGCAGCGGTACAGAGACATAAATGAGAGAAATGGCACACAACTCCAGAGCTGGGGGACAGAACAAAAACAACTGGAGAAACATGTTGTTTAGCTAAAGTTCAATTTGGAACTGACCACCATGAAACTCCAGTATTCTCTGAAAATCCATGATGAACTGCAGAATACTGTAGAATGTGAGAGAGAGAGAGAGAGAGAGAGAGAGAGAAAGAGAGAGAGAGAGAGAAAGAAAGAGAGAGAGAGAGTTGGGCAAGAGAACGAAAGAAAGTGGAGGAACATGTTGTTCAGCTTGAGGCCACTTTGGATCAGACTACCATGGAGCTCCAGGATACTCTGAATCACTGTGAAAAAGTGAAATATAGTGCAGAGCATGAGAGAGATCATTTGATAAGAGACAGAGAGCAGCTGGAGCAACATTTTCCTCACCTGGAGACCACTTTGAAAAATGAGAAAAAGAAATGGGAGGATGAAAGAGTGAAGGCCAAACTAGACATGGATGAGAAGATCTTACAGCTCCAAGTCACTAGAGCTGCTGGAGAAACATGTGGCTCAGTTGGAGGCCACTTTGTTAAATGAGACAAAGAAAGAAGGCCATGATACTTCGCACAAGTGCTCACTGACGTCCCCCT
The DNA here is from genome assembly GCA_024362625.1 of Silurus asotus. Lineage (NCBI taxonomy): Eukaryota > Metazoa > Chordata > Actinopteri > Siluriformes > Siluridae > Silurus > Silurus asotus. The sequence continues at coordinate 2,055,631 of MU551576.1, read as the reverse complement.
GCAGCTACACCGAGACACAATAAACGCTATAAAACGCAGATGAGAGAAGTGATGCAAGAAATTGCACTACTTTTAAAATTTTTTGTTAAACCTAGAGACCTGTGCAGAATGTATTTTTCAGTCCCACTCCCTCAAAATATATGATAATTTCTCCAAAAAAACTTCACAAAAGCTTGACTGCTTCTTCCCGCTACTTTGCTTTTTTTTTGTTACACTTGCTTCCTGTTTAAATAAAATAATAAAAAAGAGGGAAATGAAAAATAAACAGATGTTTTGTTTTATTTAAATTTTGACTTTTTGTGTAAATAATATAAATAGACATGAATAAAGAACTTTTAAGAACCTGTAACATCAACTAAATATAAAATATTAAGTAATGTTGTGTAATGTTGTGATAATGTTGAGATAAAAAGGAATATGACGTTCCTTATGTGTAAGTTTGTCCCTGATGAACAAGCCGGTGGTGACTGTGGCAAGGATAAACTCCCCGAGACGGCATAAGGAAGAAACCTTGAGAGGAACCAGACTCAAGAGGGAACCCGTCCTCATCTGAGTTTCACTGAATGTCCATTTATTGCAGATATACGATTTTGCGTGGTACAGTAATGGTGATGGTAATGGTGAGGAAGTCAGGTGTGTCAGAGAAGTATGTGAGGGTGGTGCAAGACATGTATGAGGACAGTGTGACGGCAGTGAAGTGTGCAGTAGGTACGACAGACTGGTAGGAGAATGCTGAGGATGGAGCCACTAGGTAGGAGGAAAAGAGGAAGGCCAAGGAGAAGGTTCATGGATGTGGTGAGGGAAGACATGCAGGTAGTTGGTGTAAAAGAGGCAGATGTAGAGGACAGGGTGGTATGGAGACGGATGATCCGCTGTGGCGACCCCTATTGGGAGCAGTGGAAAGAAGAAGAAGAAAAAGTTTAACAAGTTTCTGGAAGGTGGAAGGATGCCTGAGGAATGGAGAAGGAGTGTGCTGGAACCGATCTTTAAGAAAAAGGGAGATGTGCAGACCTGCAGTAACTACAGGGAAATTAAGTTGATCAGTCACACCATGAAGTTATGGGAAAAAGTAATGGAAGCAACACCTTCTTATAAATATACAACTCAAATTTTAAATAAAAATTCACTCTAAATATGTAATCAGCGGAATCTCACCATCACATTCCACCAGTGGCGGCTACTGGTCTGTCAGAGAGGGAAAGCGCATTTTCGGCCTACATCATAATATTGTCTATTTATTTAAAAGTAAATTCTGCCCTACGTTCCTTTTCAAGAAAATGGTCTGTGACCCTGTCGTACCAACTAGGAGTCTTTTCAAGTGACTTGACCAGTGTTCCCTCAATGGCCAGCAGAGCTAGGCTGCTTAAACGGCCTTGGCCCATTGTGTTTTGGGTGTAGGACTTGAGTCGCTTTAAACAGGAGAAGCTCCTTTCTACACCTGCAGGGACTGATGGGACTGAGCACGAATAGCTTCAGTGATTCCTTAAAGTACAGAATCACTGTCAGTCAAAAGGAGATGCAGTCTTTCGACAGACCCTCCAATCATCATGCAGAAGCTCGGAGTCCGGGCCAGCCCACTCCCCATTCACCCCCAGAGACGCTGAGCGTCCGTGGGCGGGACATAATCGCAGCGTTTATCCAATGACCGTCTAGTTTCGAAGCGCTGAAAAAAAACGTTCAAAGCAGCCCCATTGAAGTCAATGGACGCTGGGCTTCAATAGGGAAATGCACTGTGACGCTGCGGGAATGTATGAGAAGGAAATCGAGTCAGCCGACCTGCTATATGTAACTGATTCTGAACGAACTCGTCTTTGAGATGAACGTTTTCTAACGCATTTTTAGTCAATAAAATGTTAATACAATAGTACATATTTGACCATTAATTTTGTGACATTATAAGGGAAGCCGAGCTTCCCTTGCAGTCTTAAAGTAATCGCCTCTGCATTCCACTATGGGAGAGCAGGAGGAGGAGATTCCCGACTGCATGGAATACAGGATAACATCACATCCCCTACCATTAGATAACTGCAGAACACAGTGTAAATAACTACATATCAATAAGTCTGGAAATGCAGCCATTACGCTCTCACACGGTCGTTACTCTCTTTATGTCCTCGTTTTCAGTCCTAACTATAAAGATGTTCATGACAAAACTGGCATAAAGGAACGTGTTCATGCTTTACATTTTTATCTTCAAATTGTATCTCGGGTGGTGATGCCACTAATTCATGCTGTGATTTTGCAAAGGTGTTAATGATCAGTGTAATTACTGTAAACATATAAATGCTGTGGTGACCCCCGTGTGTAATGCTGCATGATGGCACTGCTGGAGGATTATGCCAATGGAAGATTAAGGAGAGAAAGAGTCTCCAGGGACCATGATGATTTCTTGCCCCATGATGATGACTTGCTAATAAGCTGATTTAGATTCCTACAGCTGTGCTCCAGGATCTATGTGCGGAAACACACCGGAACCATGCCATCCAAATACAGGTTTTCACCACTCTGGGGTTAATTTATATAAATATTATATATAATCAACTTTTTCACAAAGACCTTCTTTGGATATATTATAGATCTATTAAATATCATGCTATAGGTCTGGTATCTGCCCCTGAGTGCCATAATGCCTGTCATTTTGGATGTTATTATTAAGGTGGGAAGTCGATACATCAGGTTTCCCTTTACTGTGGCACACTGACATCCTTCAGCACATGATTCCTTTATCCTGACACATAGCAGTGTAGGGAACAGACTACAGGCAGCTGCAGGACGTGATGACTGGCTTCTTTGTGAGTTTAACAACATGTAGAAATTGTAAACATTGTCCTGATGCAGTCTATAATATGACAGGTGACAGAAGCTTCACCCCTCAGACGCTCCTCACCTCCTGAAATGCAGATGTGGAGGTCTGGATGTCTCAGGTGGAAGACTTTTATACCACCCGGAAAATGTGTAAGATTATCAGGGTGTGTGGTGTTTTGCACATTGTGGCACTAAGGACCAGTTTTTCTCTCCCTCCTGACCTCCCTCCCCCTCAGCATTATAACCCCGAGCCACAGCCCCCTGCCCCACAAGAGGGATATCGACAAGATGCAAGACTCCATGAGGAGGTCATACAGCGTTTGTAAGGAAGACAAAAATTATAGTTTAACTACATCTTTTAATAATCATGCAACTTCTTGCATCAGTTCTCTCATCTGCAGAAGCTCATAAAAAATATCAAAAGACGAGACAATCTACAAGATACAATAGCTTTATACTCAGCTTTATACTGTTGACTAATTGTGTAAAACTATCATAAATAGCCATAAAAGAAACAGAAAGAGGAAAAGGGCATGTTTAGGCACTCTGTTTCTCTTGTCTTCTTCTTTTTTTTCTATTTCTTGTTTTCTTTTGAATGTTTTCTTGTCTCAGCTGTGCAACACTTTCCTCCCATCACTCTTGGACTCTCATATAACGATCTGTTTTATTCTCTGAAGTCTTCTTTTCTTCCTCACATAGATTCTGGATATCCTGGAGCCCCCTGTTGGTCTGAAGCTGTAAGTTGTTCCTCTTCTCTATGTCAAGTTTAGTTTTCTCGCTTTCGTCCTCTTGTTTTTCTTTAAAATCCAACGTAGACTCAAACTGAGCTACACATTCCTCCAGTTGCTCTTTCTCTCTAATCAAATAATCGCTCTCCTGCTCTGCACTATTTTTTACTTTCTCACAGTGATTCTGGGTATCCTGGAGCTTCATGGTGGTCTGTTCCAAAGTGACCTCAAGCTGAGCAACATGTTCCTCCAGTTGTTTTTGTTCTCTCGTCCAGCTCTCTCTCTCACATTCTACAGTTTTCTCCAGTTCTTCATGGATTTTCAGGGAAGGCTGGAGCTCCATGGTTGCCTGTTCCAAAGTGACCTCAAGCTCAGCAACACGTTCCCTCAGTTGTTTTTGTTCTCTCGTACAGCTCTCTCTCTCTCTCACATTTTTCAGTATTCTTCAGGTCCTCATGGAATTTCAGGGAAGACTGGAGCTTAATGGTGGTCTGATCCAAAATAAACTCAAGCTGAGCAACATGTTCCTTTAGTTGTTTTTGTTCTTTCACCCAGCTCTTGCTCTCACATTCTAAAGTTTTCTCCAGTTCCTCGTGGATTTTCAGGGAAGACTGGAGCTTTATGAAGGTCTGATCCAAAATAAACTCAAGCTGAGCAACATGTTCCTCCACTTTCATTTGTTCTCTCGTCCAGCTCTCTCTCTCACATTCTACAGTTTTCTTCAGTTCCTCATGGATTTCCAGCGAAGACTGAAGCTCCATGGTGGTCTGTTCCAAAGTGACCTCGAGCTGAGCAACATGTTCCTTCAGTTGTTTTTGTTCTCTCATCCAGCTCTCACTCTCACATTCTACAGTTTTCTTCAGTTCCTCATGGATTTCCAGGAAAGACTGGAGCTTCATGGTGGTCTGTTCCAAAGTGACCTCGAGCTGTGCAACATGTTCCTCCACTTTCATTTGTTCTCTTGTCCAGCTTTCTCTCTCACATTTTATAGTTTTCTCCAGTTCCTCATGGATTTTCAGGGAAGACTGGAGCTCCATGGTGGTCTGCTCCAAAGTGACCTCAAGCTGAGCAACATGTTCCTCTAGTTGTTTTTGTTCTCTCGCCCAGCTCTCGCGCTCACATTCTAAAGTTTTCTTTAGTTCCTTGTGGATTTTCAGGGAAGACTGGAGCTTTATGGTGGTCTGATCCAAAATAAACTCAAGCTGAGCAACACGTCCCTCCACTTTCATTTGTTTTATCATCCAGCTATCTCTCTCACATTCTACATTTTTCTTCAGTTCCTCATGGATTTCCAGGGAAGACTGAAGCTCAATGGTGGTTTGTTCCAAAGTGACTTCGAGCTGAGCAACATGTTCCTTCAGTTGTTTTTGTTCTCTCATCCAGCTCTCTCTCTCACATTCTACAGTTTTCTTCAGTTCCTCATGGATTTCCAGGAAAGACTGGAGCTTTATGGTGGTCTGTTCCAAAGTGACCTCGAGCTGAGCAACATGTTCCTTCACTTTCATTTGTTCTCTCGTCCAGCTCTCTCTCTTACATTCTACAGTTTTCTCCAGTTCCTCATGGATTTTCAGGGAAGACTGGAGCTCCATTTTGGTCTGATCCAAAATAAACTCAAGCTGAGCAACACGTTCCTTCAGTTGTTTTTGTTCTCTTGCCCAGCTCTGGCTTCTCTCAGTTATGTCCTGTTTCTGCTGCTTTCGCTCAGAAGCCAAAGTAGCCTCCAGCTTTTGCACCATCTGTAGCAGAATGGCTTTCTCTTTTTTCTCTTTAGTTATCTTCTCTATCATCAAATGATTAAATGCATCCAAGTCTTTTACTACTTTCTCCATGTGTTCCAGCTTCTTCTTCTTTTCAGCAATCTGCTTTGTTTTCTCCGTTCTTCTGCTTTGAAAAATCTCTCTAAACCTTCTGAAGAGCCCCATGTTTACGTCTCTACTCACATGTACAAACCTCGGAAATGAGAGAAACAAAGATGCATTCTGATTTACATAGAAGGTGCTCCACTGTGACATCACACTGAGATGCTCCGCCCTACGCCCCCCCCCCTCTCTTTTTCTCTCTGTCTTTCTCTCTCTCTCTCTCTCTCTCTCTCTCTCTTACACGCGCACACTCACTATGGTCGTGCGCGCATCACAGGCAGAAAGAGCGGATAAAATATCATGTCTTCACAACTTTTTTCTGTTGTTCCTGACAGAAGAGCAATATTACAGTCATAAATAAGATAAAAACGGCAGTAAACTGTGTATAAAGCGAGGGAAGGTCAGCGAGACTCCATGCTCTCTGAGGACGGACCTGGGCTAGCTTAGCATTCTAACTTCAGTAGATATCTCTGTTACATAATACATAGAGTCCAAACTGTCTTTTATTCACATCGTTGACAATTGTATTTGATTGATGAGTGTTTCAACTACACTACTACTCTATTACATAGAGCTCCATAGAGAAAGCAGTTAGTACGCGTTATTTGAGACCGGAGTGACTCCATGAGAAGACTCCATGTTGCAGAATCATAAATGTCCAGTAGGTGGCAGTATGATGTGTATTAGAGCTCATTCTCACAGCAGGTAATCAGAAGTAGTGGAGCTCTAATAACGTCATTAATAGCGAGGACAAGAAACACAGCAGTTTGGCTTTTACTGTATATTAGAGATTAGGAATTAAACAGATATTAAAATTAAATACAAACAAATACAAAAAGTCTGAATTTACTGAAACAAAAAACATCAAAGCAAAGTAAAAAAAAGAGGCAGTTAAATACAGTGCAGTATTACAGCCTGATTATCTTCATATATTTCTAATGAATTTGATAAAAGTAGAGACCAGATCTCAGGTATCTTTGGTGAGAGATTACACTAGACTGATGGTAGATGGTGACCGTATGAAGTTTTACAGTTTATACAACGAGAAACAGTGAACGTTGTATATTGCACTCTTAAACCTGATAAGCAAGTTCAACTCAAACCATTTGAGTAAATAGATTGCTTTAAATTATTTAAGTTAAATTACATAAAAACAATCACTATATTTGATTACAAATAACTAGGTATATATACTTTCTTATAACCTAATTAATTGAAGTTAGAAGTATTAATTGCAATAGGTTAAATAAAGTTAAATCTATTAAGTAATATACATCTATTTGTGGTTTTATGTTAAGTAAATTAAGATGTGTTAAAGTATTGTTTTTATTAAGTAAGAGTAAAATGAATGAATTTTCTTCATAACAATTTTACCATTTAAGTTGAATGTACTCATTACTTTCCACTTCGGACAATTATTACATTCTAGTTGCAACAACATATTCCTTTGGTGTTTCAACTTAAATCATTTGAGAAAATAGTTTGCTTTTAACCATATAAGTGCTAGTAACACAATATAAAACACCAACAACCTGAAACAACTCCAACAGATTATTTGCTTGAAATCTGAATAATACAAGACATTTCAATGTCAAAAGCTCCAAAAACAGTTTTCTACTGTTTTCTTATGTTCAACCTGAAATAAAACATGGATGTAATCGCAAGTTTACTTGGGATGAAAATGTGATACATTTTTCACTTAAATTATTTAACTTACAACATCTTAAAGTGCTTCTATGTGTGCTGCTCAGAGACTGAGGCAACACGTGGCTCTGCTTTCTGCGCATCGCTTAAAAGTCTCAATCATACTTGCCCACGAAAAAATGCCCATAGAGCAAAAAAGGTTTTGCTCGCAGACCGATGCAACACTCGGAACCCAGTACAAAATGTATTAAAAATGTATTCTCTGATTCCAATTTGCTCGTATTTAAAGTTACTCTACTGTATGTAAAACTAATATTTTTATATTATACCATCCATGGTTTTAAATGGAATAATATCAAAAAGATCATTTTTAGAGATACATTTTTGAATCAAATTGTTATGACTGGCATTCTGCAATTTAGTATTTTTAACATTTTAAATAAATATAAGAGAATTATGGAATGTATTATTGCTCTTTGTTTTTCTGTATAATGGGGTGCAATTGTAGTCTGAATGTTTTTACCACTGTTTATAGCAATGTTTACCTCAGAATATTTAATATGGTAATTGTACTTGCAGATGGTCCCTGGTGGTCTAGCGGCACTTTCACTGTTGCGGCCCGGGGGTTTGATCCCCGGTCAGGGAACCATCCCCAGCCACTCTTAGTGCTGGTTAGTGCTTAGGAAGGGCATCCAGCGTAAAAACATGCCAAATCAAACATGCAGATGATCCGCTGTGGTGACCCCTAATGGGAGAAGCTGAAAGAAAGAATTATACTTGCAGATATGTAAAAAGACAATAACAAAACCTTGCAAATGTTGAAGATCTGTGATGAATCCTCCTTTAAGTAAAGTGAAAGGCCTGCCAGGGCTGCTGTTCTGGATACATTGATGTCATATTTGTCCTTTTGCAGAAACACAAATACATTGCACAAAGATCTGAGGGTTGAGTGTTCACATTTACTATTATGTAATGCAATGCACTCAAAATATATTTACATGTTCTTCAAATGCCAAGAGAGGTCTTCCGTCTTCTCACTATTTTTCCCTTGTTTTGTACAGTTACAGAAATTGAGATGTATATTTGTCAAGAGCAGCATAGAAAGAAAATAGCAGATTTTGATTTGTTATCCTGTGAAATCCGCTGTAAAGTTGCATTGGGAACAAAAGGACAGACAAATAAACAATCCATAATAAACTAAGACTTTTTCTTTTACTTATTTGAGCTTCACAAAAGTGTGCAGGCCATCTATCTATGTGTTGCATTTGCTGATTAATGAGAGTCATGTCGCCTTCTTCTACAGCCTTCTTGAACTGGTCCACCATCTCAAGCCTCTTGGTTTCCAAAGTGTCCTTAGTCTGTCCACAGGGATAATTGGGAAGGAAATTGATTTTCCCTCTTCTGGGTCATTTAATGTTGGCCCTAGACGCTAAACCTTATGGATTTGTCCTGCTTCACTTTCCTACATTCTCAGCCACATCCTTTATGTCAGCCCTGGTCAGTTTGTTCTTGTAGTTGTCTATTTTGAAGCATAGGCTGTTCTTCCAACCATTATAACTTGTTGTGGAACCTTTTTCTTTTAGAAAACCTTTTTCGGTGCTTGAATACTATAGTTTTTGCAGCCTTAGGCTTTATAGGATAGGCTTTATGCTTATACATTTCAACGCCCATTCCATCTAGTATGTTGTGTTTTCGATCAGTTTGAAAGTTTTCCCTCTGTCAAAAATGCAGCGTTGCCTTCTCTTAGAGTGTACTCCACTTCGTATGAGAATGGGGGAACAACAAAGACCTCTGGACAATGGCTTAGGTGCTCTGGTGAATCTACTAATCTATCAGACAGTAGCATTGTGTCGTCTAAACTGGAAGAACTCAGATCTGTTTCAACCAGTTTAACTACTCTAACAGTCGCTCGGGAGGCAAAGTCTTCGATGTTAACTTAATTGCATAATGCATTGTCAAACTCTGTTTCATCAAACTGAAGCCGAAATAAAAAAATCCAGTTCAACTTATCTATAACTTCAACAATGAGCCTATGTACATTCTCAGGACGAATGGGAAAAATCTGCCTCTCAATGTTTTTTTCATCTAGGAAACACTCAGTTTCAGTACATCAGTCACTTCCATTGTACTGTGTTAGGAAGAACTGGAACATGAAACACAAAAAGCATTTTTTAAGAGTCAACATGCACCAAATGCCCACACGACCCTTAAATACAGTTGGACAAAAAAGTATTTAGTCAGCCAACAAAAGTTCTCCCACTTAAAAAGATGATAGAGACCAGGGCCGTGCACAGACCTTTTGAGGGGCATGTGCTGAAACTGAAAAAGGGCACCCCCTCCCTTTTTTTATATCAAGATTATTTAGTAACACCACCAAAAAAAGGGCACTTTGGAGTGTAAGGGCAAAAAGGGCATGTGCTCTGCACAGGTTGAGCCCTACCTGTGCACGTGCCTGATAGAGACCTGTTATTTTCATCATAGGTACACTTCAACTATTAGAGACAAAATGAAAAAAAAAATCCAGAAAATCACATTGTCTGATTTTTAAATAATTTATTTGCAAATTATGGTGGAAAATAAGTATTTTGTCAATAACAAAAGTTCATCTCAATTAGGGATGTCAACGATTAATCAACGATCGATTAATTGTCTATAAATATTTTAATCGATAAACCTTATCGACGGTCGGATAAGCATGATCACCATTAACGTGCATAGTTTGAGACGTAGGCAGCTAGCTGGTTTGCCAACCGCCAAAAGAGGACGACGCACGCGGCTTATGCCAAAACATGTAAAGTACAGCAGTTGTGAAGGAAAATGAAGCGAGCACGCAAGAATTTTGTTTGGGATCATTTTATTTCAAATGGTGATAATGTTAATTGCAAACATTGTGCCTGTGTTTTAAAATATAATACATCAACGAGCACCATGATATATCATTTGAAAAAAGTGCATCCAGCGGTTTCCGGGACAGGATTTGATTCAACACAGCCAACAATAACCTCCATTTTAGCGGGGGAAAAAGGTAGTAACTCAGAAGGCAGAAGAAATAACTGAACGACTGTGCAAAATGATTGCAAATGACATGTTGCCTATAAGCGTCACCGCGACAAAAACTTGCTGACATGGACGCATGCTTGCTACGATTTCCGCTCTATGGAAGTGCGCTCCACTCAGTCGCTAAACGCCCGAGCAAGCGCTCCGTTAATATTCCGCTAAAGTTTTTCTAGTAGGCCTAATTGTTTACTGTTTGTACCAAAATTCTTTTTTAATTGTCTTAAATTATGCATGCTGATAAATAGCAATTATTATGTTTCCAAACTAATGTTTTTAATTCTTCTTAATTGTATTAATTGTATTAATTAAAATGTATTAAAAAAATAATCTATCCTTAGCAAACATTTATAAAATGCAAAAACTGAAAAAGTGTATTTGATTTTCATTCACTTTATTTCCGTGAAAATAGCTGCCGTTGTTGTTCAACAGAATATTCAAAATAGGCTCATTAAAACACAAACGCACACACTCACACGAGATGAAATTTGCGTAGATCTTTACAAAATACACATGGATTATAAAGCATGTGAAATGCACACACAAGATAAAATTCACTTAGAACGCTTGGATTATGAACTGGGTTGAGCGAGCGGAGTGGAATCTTCAGAAATGCGCTCTGCGCTCTTAAGGAAATATTACCACTCCGCTTCGCTTAGCTCATATGCCAGAGTGCATCTGAGACTGCGTTATATTAGTCATTGTATTTAAATCAAATAATTATATGAAATGATCAATCGATTCATTTTATAATCCTACTAGCCTTTTATTTACAGTAAAAACCCTTTCCTTTGTGGGAGGACGCTTGCGGTTTTAGTGTCATTGCACAACAATTCTTGCAATAACTACTGTAGACGCATCTTGCAGTATAAAGGTTAACAATTAATCGATTAATTGATCATTAATTTAAACGACGATCGATCATGAGAATTTGTCGAAATTGACATCCCTGATCTCAATACTTTGTTATATACCCTTTGTTGGCAATGCCAGAGATCAAAAGTTTTCTGTAAGTCTCCACAAGGTTTTCTGCCCTCGAGAGCAGTGATGTTTTAGGGCTGGTGCTGGGCAACACGGATTTTCAACTCCCTACAAAGATTTTCTATGGGGTTGAGATCTGGAAACTGGCTAGGCCACTCCAGGACCTTGAAATGCTTCTGACGAAGCCACTACTTCCTTGCCCGGGTGGTGTGTTTGGGATTTGATGATTTGATGATTGAGGGGGATTATCTGTGGTCTTGTATGTCTTCCATTTTCTAATAATTGCTCCCACAGTTGATTTCTTCACACCAAGCTGCTTACCTATTCCTTTGACAGCTCTTTGGTCTTGGTCATAGTGGAGTTTGGAGTCTGACTGTTTGAGGTTGTGGACAAGTGTCGTATTTTATTATTTTTTTTTATATAAATATTTTTATTGAGGAAGGAACAGAGGAAAGCGCAATAACAAACAACAATAACATTAGGCGACAGCTAATCGACAGTATTTTTCAAATTTCCTGCCCAACCTTACAATTTTTTTACAAAAAAACACAGTTATGACAATACAAACAATGAGGAAATACTGAACAACATTGTTAGCCCATTGCACCTGACAGCATTACCTGTTACAATGCGCACAAGCCTTCTAACTCAGTTTGGGGGAAGAGCTGCACCCTTTCCAAATTATGAGATCATTGGAGTCCCCAGCAGAGCGACAACGCTCACACGTGTCAGTTACATTGGTGTATATTTTGGACAGCTTAACCTTGCTGTAATAAAGTCTGTGAAGACCCTTGAACTGAATCAAGCCTAGACAAGTGCAGGAGGTCGTCCCATTTACCCTGAATAATGCATTTTTCTTGGTTTACTTTGATATGTTCACTCTCAAATCCCTTTTCCATTCCACATGAATTTTGTTCAGATCTATATTTTTTACTGACATTAAAGTGTCATACACTTTGGAAATTACTCCCCTCAAGTGTATTGAAATATTTAGAACTGTATCTATTCCTGCACTAGGAGGAACAGAGGAATATGTGGGACAGTGGCTTTGGAGTAGATGACGAATTTGAAAATATCTAAACAAGTGAGATCCTGGCAGACCATATTTTAAAGAAAGAGCTGAGAACGAGGCAAAAACATTATCTATAAAAAAGATCACTAAATCTGACAAGACCCGAACGTGACCATTGAAAACTGAGTCCAGTTGACCCGGGAGAAATAGGTGGTTCATGCATATAGGGCCGGCTATGGAGAAGTCTCTAAAACCAAAACACTGTCTGAATTGAAAACAAATCCTGAGGGTATTTGCTGCAACTGGGCATTGCCTATATGATGAAATACAAAGAGGCATTTTGGATAAAGCTAAAGCTGGGAGGAATAAAGAGGTACAAGAACATGCTTCTGAAATGCACCACACATCATTGGGGTCCTGAAGCCAATAGAGTACTTTTAAAATATTTGCAGCCCTATAATAGTATCTGAAATTAGGTAGTGCTAATCCCCCTTGAATTTTTTGTCTTTGGAGGAATTCCTTCCAAATCCTAGGTGTTTTCCCACCCCATATAAATGATAAAATTAGACTGTCTAAGTTCTGAAAAAAGGATTTAGGTAAAAAGACTGGGACACACTGAAACAAGTACAAGAGCATCGGTAGAATGTTCATTTTTGCACAATTAATTCTTCCTGCAAAAGAAAGAAAGACTGGGACACACTGGAACAAGTACAAGAGCATCGGTAGAATGTTCATTTTTGCACAATTAATTCTTCCTGCAAAAGAAAGAAACAGCAGGTTCCATTTTTTGAGATCAAATTTTGACTTGTCAATTAAAGAAGCAAAGATTTCTTCGTAAAGGTTAGAAAAACCCTGTGACATATTTATCCCTAAGTATTTAAAACCTGATACAGACAACGAGACGGTATATCATTCCCTGAAATTTGGAGGCCCCTAATGTTCACAGGGAAACAAACACTTTTTGAGAAATTTTATCTATAACCTGAGAATTCCCCAAATTGATCCAAAATTTAAACTACTTGTGGAATACCTACAAGCGGTTCCGAAAGATACAACAACATATCATCAGCATACAAAGATACCCTATGTTCTATGTTTCTACTGCTAATGCCAATAAAATGCTTCGAGCATCTTAACGCTATGGATAGGGGTTCGATGGCTAAAGTAAAAAGTAAAGGGCTAAGAGGGCACCCTTGTCTGGTACCCCTTGATAGAGGGAAAGATTTTGAACGTACCCCATTTGTAATTATCGATGCCACAGGAGAAAAGTATAGTAACTTAACCAGTGAGAGAAAATATGTTCCAAAGCCAAATCTTTTCAGCACCGAGAATAAATACTTCCACTCAACCTGGTCAAATACTTTTTCGGCATCTAGTAAAATAACAACCTGAGGTATAGGGCCCTGAGTAAGTTTCGATGAGTGAATAACCCCCAGCAATCTCCGAATATTACTAAGAGTGATGACCTCTGACAAAACCTGTTTGGTCGCCAGAAATTAAATTTCCTATTACTGTATCTAAACGTAATGCAATTCCAGAGTTTAATGTAGGGTTTTCAGAAGCATTTAAATCTAAAAAGTAGTTCCTGAAGGTTGTATTAATTTCAATGTGATTAACAATTAAATCATCATCATTGTTTTATTTCTTGAGAGCAGGTTATATTGGACTTGAAGGCTCAACCGTTCCGTATAAATTTCTGGTGAGGGAGACACAGAATAGAGGCAGTTCAGTCTCCTAATAGAGTCAATTAAATTGTCTAATTTTTGTTTATGCTTTTTATTTAGAGTTGAAGTATATAAGATTATTTCCCCCCTTATGACTACTTTCAGTATTTCCCACAATGTAGGTGCCGATATAGATTCTGATCTGTTATGCAGTAAGAAGTTATCTATGGCCGTAGTTACGAATGTACAAAATTCAGGGTCTGATAACAAGGACGTATTCAGTCTCCACAGAGGCCGTTTGTTGTTCCTCAGACTGCAAACGAGATCTAATTGCACAGGAGCATGATCTGATTCCACAATAGGTAAATAATCCATTTGTTCAACAGAAGGAAGGAGATATTTATCTATAAAGAAGTAATCGATTGTTGAATAGGAGTGGTGTACTTGCGAGAAATAGGAGTATGCTTTGCTGCGTGGAAACAGAAATCGCCACAGATCAACGGCTCCCACTTGTTTAAAGAATGTGAATAAGGCTTGGGCCATCTTAGAACGGGATAATGACCTGTAGTTGGAACGATTGAGGGGTGGATCCATAACAGTATTGAAGTCACCACCAAATATCATGCGATGGGAGTTAAGATCTGGCAGAATAGAAACAAGCTTATTAATAAAACATACATCGTCCCAGTTGGGGGCATATACGTTAACTAATAAGACAGGAACATAATACAAACTCCAAGAGACTATAACAAAATGGCAGTGCCTCGTGCCATAGAGTCAAAATTTGAGTGAAAAATCTGTCCCACCCACAAGTCTAAATTGATCGCTAATACATAGGTGTGTCTCCTGTAGGAATATTATTTCAGATATCCATTTTCTTAAATATGCCAAAATCCTGCTCTTTTTGGTTGGGACATTTAGGCCTTTTACATTCCAGCTAACAAATCTAACTTTTGACCCCCCAGGAAATTTAGCTAAATCTGCCTTATTAGCCATGTGCAAACATAAATTTAAACAGGCAAAAACAGAACAGAGATGCAATCAGCAATACAAGTGTCCTTACTGTAAGAACTTCTGAAGACATAACATAAAACAAAACTTCTTCTAATAAACAAAACGCAAAACCAAACCTCCCATAATACTCCCTAAGCTTGTTTCCCCACCTGGAACAAGCAGCACCAACCCGTTTAACTCACACGGCTCCCAGTTATCCGTACTCTACCACTTAAACTACTTGAGGAGCCCAAACCACCAATATATACACGAAGTACAGCATAGCGTCACTACAATGAGTCGTGCAGCTTTAACTACAAGGCATTAAACATAAACAAAAGCAAAAATTCTGTTTCTTTTTGGCGATTTAAATGACCACATCCCCGAGTGTTTTGCTGTTACTGTTCACCGTCGCAGAAAGTGCAGCCTGTTAGCCAGAGACAGTTTTTAATCTTGTGCATGAATGCGTTGTCTGCAAAAAGTCTCAGCAGCCGTGGGTGAATCAAAGGTGTGTGTTTCTTCCCCCCGAACTTTACTCGGAGACAGGCAGGATACAAACGTTGAGACTTTATGCCTTTCACATAGAGGAACTGTTTAACATCTTTGAATCCGGCGCGTTTCTTTGCTAAAGCTGCGAGTCCAGCCTCAGTGACACTTCATTGTATCTCCATTGTATATAATATCATGTCGCCTGGCCCAGTGCAGTACCCTCTCCTTTTCCTGAAATCGGTGGAAGCAGACAATGAATGGTCTTGGAGATTGTCCTGCACCCGGTCTGGGGCGAAGCGCAAGATTTGCACGCTCAAGTTTAGGAGGACTGTCAAACATGCTCTCCATAGTTTCTTTAAGCAATGCAGATACGAATTTAACGGGGACTTTTCCATCATAACTGCCTTCCGGAATGTTAATAATATTCAGGTCAGACCTTCTGGATCTGTTCTTAAGATCATCAATTTAGTCAAGAAGAGATAAATTTTGCGTTTTCAAGGCGTCGCTTCCACTGCAATCAGCCTTTCAAAGTTTTTACCAGGTAATACTTCAATGACGTGAGTTGATGCTGAAACGAGCTTACTGTTTCCCTTAACGTGTCAAGTGAGGCTCGCAATGGCTGGATTGAATCATGAATCAAGCTTGCCATGTCCTCTTTTAAACTGGCCCGTTGTTTTGCCAGTTCGGAGATTAGCTGACTCATCGACAAATTGTCTGTGTTGTCTTTAACAGGTGAACCCTTGCTGTTAGCTGTTTCGTTAGACACCATGATTGCTAACTTGCCCGCCATAGTAGCACCTGAACGTGTTCCTGGTGCAGTACCTTGCTTCTGCTTCAAGTTGCTCATTTCTCTTCCCGAATTGAGTGTATATCTTATATTTGACGTTGTTAAGTGTGTATATATATATATATATATATA
>MU551576.1:2023858-2039458 GCA_024362625.1 Silurus asotus | reverse complement strand
ATATATATATATATATATATATATATAATTAGCTAATTAGCATTGGCATAGACTAATATAGATGCTTTATGGAATTATATGTTTATTTAATAGTGAAACCAAACTCAACATAGAGCACTGAGACAACATATTTTTGTAGTTGTTTTGAAGTAATACTACTGCTTAGTAAACACATAGTATACTACTATTGTCAGGAAGACTCCTGCTTCTCCTCCATGTGCGCCCCACCCACACAGAGCTCTTCACCTTCATACTAACCATCCACACCTGACACTCATTCCAGGCAGCAATATAAACCCCTCACTCACTCTCACTCACCGTCTGGTATTATTAACCATATGCTTCGCCTCTGGTAGGACTCTACCTGCAATCCTTCACTACGATTACTCCATAGCGCACCTCGGATTACCCCTCGATCCTTCTCCTTCTTCCCTGAACCTTGTGGACCTCGCTCCTCATGAGCGTACCATGGATTTTACCTTCTCTGACACTTCTGCCAGTTGTGTATGTTTATTGCTCTGCCTCTACTCTATTAAAACCAACGCAAACTGTACTCCGGCTTCCGCCTCCGTTCATTCACAGCATGACAACTATAGTGAACGGTATGTTCAAGCAAATGCTGCCTGTACGAGGGAAACACACAGAATAAGAACAAATATGCGGCAACCTGAACTGAGCTTCTATTGTTTTTTGTTGTGAAATGGAAAGTAGTTGAGCATGAGTCGTCTGCATGTTGTTTGCATGATGCTTGATGTTCACAATGCAAGTTATCGTAATTTTATTAAAAATATTTACTTTTCCTGCAAAGCATTTAAAAAGAATGTTACTGGCAATACAAGGATCCACTGAACATAAATTATCGGGACAACAAAAAAAAAAACCTTTGCTGTTTCCACATGAATGGTTTTAATTGGTGCATCAGTTAAACAAATGTTTGATGATAAATTTTTATTTGTAAATATTTTTATTTGTAAATAAAAGAAAAAATGTGTGTTGTGTCGAAGGCTTTTATCTTCGCCTATTTTTATTAATTATTATTTATTTACATCTTTAATGAAAAATTGAGAAATACGCACAAATTGAGAAATTATGCATTAATAAAATTAGTGCTGTTAAAAATAATTTGGGTTAACGTGTTATTAACGTTTCAATTTCGACAGTTTTTATAGTATAAAGGCCATTAACCCTTTATCAACCGAAACAGTACAAAACAGTCGTTAAGGTTTTTATGAGCCATTTACACTTTTGCATTTTCTTTGTTGAATCTGTACAAAAACACACAATTTGACTAAATTTCAAAACACCAGGAAAACTGTAATGTAAGGAAAATGCACAATAATCTGCATGCGCTCTGTTATACTGCATGTATTATATGCTGTATAATAATGTTGGTTTTTATTCATATTGATGTTATTAAGAGGATGATCAGGACTGAAGGCAGATGATTGGGTGGGAAATGCACAACCCGCCACTGTAAAGAAACCATCAATAACACTGTGCAGATCTATTATGTATTTTATTTATCTATGTGCAAAAATATAAAAAATTAATCTATTAAACATTATTTATTGTAATAACTTTTTTGGTCTTTATGTGTGAACAGAGAAAGCTGATTTGCTTAAGGCACTTGGTGACGGCTGGAGGAACAGGCTCTGTGAGGTCTTTTTTCCACGTCTCCAAAGGGTTTAAAGCGACTTTGGGGTTGCTGGGTGCCAGATCATGAGTGGCATAAACCACTGCGAGCTGCACCTCCCATGGCAAATCTGCACACAAAACCCATCATATAATTAGGACTTGCTGAAGATAGATGAAGGACTTGTTTATTTGATCCTTTAGTGATACCTTTTTGTCTCCCGAACTCAGCTATGCTTTTTGTTAGATCCTCAACTGATGCTGCCACGTTCTCCTTAAGGCCTTGTTGGCCAAGTTGCCCTGTTTAAGATGGACAAAGAACATGAGTGAAAAACAGAAGAATCCAGAAATAATGTGAGATAATCCTCTAAAACAGGATTTACAGGAAACTTACCAAGTAGCCTGAAAATTGCTGCTACAGAGACGTTTCTGAACTGTGTTTCCTCTGTTTGTGTTTGTTTTAGCCAAGTATTCAAAATGGGCCAAGCACTTTTTCTGATCAATAGAAAATAGACATGTGTTTTTGTGCAGTAATAGAATACCATCATTTGTAAGTTTATGCAACAAGAATAGAAAATTTGCAGTGTTTGGGACACACACTATCTCATATGCGTTTTACATTTGCAGGTTTGCATCTATTAAACGTTTAAAAAACTAGAAAGTTGAGAATTAAACACGTTGAAGCGGTTTCACATTCAGTACCGTATAACATGGGAGACGGTCCAAATCCAGCCCAGTTGTGCACAAAAAAGGTCCAGGCTGAAATCCAGCCCAGTTGTGCACAAAAAAGGTCCAGGCTGAATACATAGTCCCAGGCAGCAGGACAGAGATCATAAGTGCAGTGATTGAAATACCGAGGTAGAGCTCTAACTGTGCATTCTGCTCTTTTTATAACCTCCATTTATTACTCTTATGTAAGGAGGAGTTCTAGAAAATGACCTCTAAATGACTCCAAGATTTTAAATACACATACAAAAAAACACACAGCGTTACTAAAGGGTTTATGTATCAGACAGTAGCATGGGTAAATAATGCTCTAGAATAGTACATGAGTACGTAATTTGAGGCACAATGTTAGTTTGTTTATTCAGTAGTGAGCACAGTGTCACATGGTTCTATATCACTTCCTTTATTAGTATATTATGAAATACAGATGTATTAGCTTGCATGTTTATTGCACTGATCTGATCATTTTGTCAGAAACAGCAGCATTAATGCTGGAGTTACAGTAAGTGCAGTTTCTTTGCTGCTGGTCATCAGCGTTTACTTACAATAATCAAAAAAGACTAAAATAGTGATGTCCTGAAACACTTTCAGGTTGTTTCAGAATGTTGAAGTAAAACATGTATATTTATGAATTGAATGATTTAATTTAACATGAATTTATAATGAATTTGCTCCATAGATGACTTGGACATTGGAAATTAAACGAAGATTAAGAATGCAGTAAAACACATAAAAAGTCCAGTTAAAAAAATGATGTGTAATGACTGTTCTGGTGACTGATGTGATACCAATCAGCTACTTACCATATCCCAGAGAGAACACAATTGACTTTGTTATATCACTGTCCAGATCATTTTTAGTAAATATATAATGAAATGTTAATATAATCTCACCTTCATTAAGAAATCTGTAGGCGAGGGCATGTGCTTTATGAGAGTCTCCTCTCTTTAGACACAAGCCCACATAAACCCTACAGAGAGACTGCAGGAGTTCATGTCCCATAGACTCTTTCTCCGCCTTGATCTTCTCCAAAACAGCTTTTAGAAACGTCTCTGCCAACGACTAAATGAGACAGAAGAAAAAAATTAACCAACTGAATCAAACATGTATTCAAGTCATGTATTTAAAACAAATATTAGGGAGTTAAGACTTGACTGTAGATTAGGTTTAGGATAAGATTTTGCATTAACCAAAACCTGGAGTAAACATTTTAGATGACAAATCATATCTACTGTTTAATTTCAGAACATCAGGACCTGTGAATTATGGATTGACTTTTAAAAATAGGAAAACTTAAATCAACAGCTAAAGAATTGAATGCAAACTAAATAAAATGCATGCGTTTAAATTGAATGCACACTAAATAAAACAAAAGATAATAACTGACCTCGTTTACACAAAACCTGGAAATGACAGATTTTTCTTTATCTGTCAGAGAAGGAAGTTCACATTTCCCTTTAAGTAGTGCATCAATCAAGTTTGGTGATAAAACACCATCACAGGAATCCTGCAGTGTTTTTAATGCGCTAGTGATGAGGGATAGTTTTGTGTTTTTGCAAGGTGCAGCATCAAGTCGAGGCTTTTTAGCAGCACTGGGTGGTGGCATGTCTGATGCTGCTCTCTTCGCTCTAATATGAACAAAAATGTGATCAATTCACATGACACAGACAATTCTACAGTATAAATAATACATTGGGAACGTGATATTACAGGAAATTGATCCGTATAAATAAAGTAAAAACAGTAATAGAAACTTACTTGTTTGTGTTTGTTTGTATACAAAGTGTGTTTTTATTAAATATTTCGAGAATTATCCACAAGCAGTCTTGATTGTCCTGTCGCCAGAAAAAGAGATTGTTTGTGTACTGGTTTCCATGGAAACGGAGATTGTTTGTTTACTGGCTTCCATGAAAACGGGGCATCGCTTTGTGGCGTGTTCGTTGTTTTGGTCTCTGTTGATTGGTGCGTAATGGGAAATTGCTGCACCAATCAGGGATGCGGATGCTACCAGAGAGGTGGAGCTTCTAGGATCAAGTGCATCGCTGTAAAAGTGATGGGAAGATCGGATCATTTTGGTGACTCGGTTCTTTAAATCTCATTCAATAAAATGAACTAATTTTTTTTTCAGATTTTGCATGCTTTGCTCACGCTTAGTGTAATTTTACAGTAGAAAATTAACGAATGACTCTTAGAGACGAATCGTTCTTCTGAGTCACATTAAAGACTCGTTCAGAATCAAGGAATCGTTCAAAACCGACTCATCACTACTCTGCATCATCAGTAATGTGCTCCGGGAGAAACTCCGTGTTCCAGGTAAAGGATGAAGACCATCTGCCGGGATAGAGCGACTGTAAGACCCCTGTAACGGTGACTTTCTGGGCTTTATTGGTTTTATTATTTTTGCAACACCGAGTCCCACACTTTAAGAACCACTGAGCTAGGCTAACTAGCCGGCTAACTAATCTTAGCTTCAATAAGTTTCATCCTCAGGTTAAATATTCTACATTTAGTGAGTTATAAATAAATGATAAATATCTTAATAATGATATTAAATGTATTCGTCTTTTGGCAAATTTGTGTCAAATATTCTAAAAAATAAGTTAACACAAAAACAGCGCTAGTCAAACCCGGCTAGCATGAGGCTAATGATGATGTCTCCTACACCATTAGCCGAAATGTCCATTTCTGCTCACTGCACATTTATAGAAATATTATCGCTCTTTTCTTCTTTATTTTTTCAATTTCTTTTTTCATTTTTTGTCAAATGTATTAGCTTTTCCCTGCAAGTTCACCTGTTTGAGGCTTCTATGGGTGATTTGTTTCTTAATAATAATAATAATAATATTAATAATAATACTAATAAAAAAATTATGTATGTTATTATATTGTAATTATAATAATTATACATTTTGCAACTAACATTTATTTTGACACTTAATTAATCTGATGATTTTTTTCAAATAATTGAATAAGTTTCATAATTAGATGTTTTGCTTATTATTACTGTATCAAACGCTAATTCAGGGTATTTATGTAAAAAAATTCAGTTTAAACAAATGCAAAAGTCACAAATTGAGTTTAACAATCTTTAATTTAGACATTTTAAAGCTTATAGTAGCTGTTTGTTGACGAGTGCATGTGGGATTTCACCTTGAACACATTCACTTATGCTGGATTTCTTCTTTCTGTAAAAAACACAAAACAAAAAATCATTTGAGTACGAAAGATGAAGCAATTTGTGTATATCAACATTTTGATTGTATTTTACAGATGCTAAGTTGACAAACGCTTAAAAAATCTATATAAATTATAAAAAGATTTTTATGATATAAACATCTACAATCTTTAATGAATTGAATTTTGTATAATAATGAAATGCTATTTGCATAAATTAAATATACAAACTTTGAAAACAAGCATTTGAACATAGTAAAGCCGCAGAAAATCACGTTTGAGAACAGATAAATAACTGTTGTAGACAAAGGCTATAAAAAGAGAATATAAACGGAGAAACGCAGCAAGTTAACAGACTTAATGAAAAAAAATGAAAAAATATGCATTGGTGAATAAATACTTTTATTTGCTGCTTTTAAATTTATTGTTTGTTCTCAACGTTTGAATTGAATCATCACGATGTCGTGATCGAGTCGATTTTGCAACCTGATGCTCGTGAGTCACGACAGAACAGATCCAGTGCTACTGTCCAGAAGTTACAAACAAACAGTTTACACAATAACACTTCATTAAACTACACCATTTTTACATGATGAGGATGACGGCATTCGTTCACAACCAATTTCATTATTGATTATTATCGATTCGATTCGTTGTTGCAGCTCTATATCTATATCTCATATGAGGGGATTTCAGTCAGCATCAGAAGGTAATTTTTCTGGTTTTGGCATAAAGACTAACAGCAGTGTGTAAGAGCAGTGTCTCTGTTGTGTTACAGCTCCATCAACACTTTAAGTCTCGTAAGGAGCACGAGACTGACAGGAACGACCACAGCCAGGTCTTCATTAACAAGCAGAAGACCTTACTGAGACCAGAACACCAGGATAACCCTGTCCATCATAACGTGCAGAGGATGAAGAATGTGCAGGTGAAGACTGTACCCTAAACATCTACCACCCCGTTCTGTCCACAATAAAATTAGTTGATGCTGAAGTTCAATATTGCAGTTAAATGGATTACTGGCTGAAAAGGTTAAAGAACCTCCTCTAGCTGGTTCCCCTAAAGAGCCTCCTGCTTGCAGTGATGATGATCTGATAAAAACAAAATGAAATAAAGTGTTAACAGCTGTGTGTGTCTTTGTGTTACAGACTCAGAATATGACTCCCTCTTTTACACCAAGCCAGAGGGTAGAGCCAAATAAAGAAAATGGCCCAGCAGTAAACACAGTTCCTGCTGTAGAAGAACTCACATCTGTGGATAAGTCCAGCTCCACCTCATGTTCCAGATGTGCAGGATGTATCCATGGCTGCAGCACCTCAGAAGAGCTTAACCATGTACATGTTGGAGTCTGCAGATTTTGAAATGCGGAACCAGATGGCACGTAGGTGTTACACTTACACACATACACACACACACACACACACACACACCACGCAGCTTTAGTAACTCTCTCTCTCTCTCTCTCTCTCTCTCTCTCTCTTTCCCTGCAGATGATCACCTGTTGTCTCTGGTAGAGAAAATCCACCCAGCTGAAGCGTATAAAATGTAATGATTGGGAGTGAAAACAACTTTGAAATTATTAACATGATTTCAGATCCTGATCTTTTGTGAGCCAAAGTGAGCAATACCTGCACTAATTTCCTACATTTTAAATCAATTATTTTGTTTTCCATAATGCTACTGGCTGGAGATAAAAGGTGTAAAATGATAGGTGGTGCAGAACATCATGACACCTGCCTATAGAGTGTAGACTTAAGTCCAAGATTCCGCCTCTTTTACCATTTTTTTTAAATAGGTTGTCTCATTTGTTTTGTAACACTATATTTTACCAGCCATGTTTAGTTTTTTTCACCACCATGATGGTGTTTTTTATGCGAAAGTTTTCCGAAACATATACAAACAATACAGCCAGCGAAGTACTGTGACGTAACAAAAGAATAACTGTCTTAATTACAACACTAATGTTTGGTTGGAGCAAAAATGCTTTACAGCATGTTGTTCAGTGGAGCCTTATCGTTCCTAATAAACTGGGATTATCAGCAGTGGATGCATTTGTGACTCGTTATTACAATAATTGTGTAAGTACTGCATTTTTGTATGCATGTTGTTTGTGTTTACTGCTTACACAGATTCAGCAAATACATTCGTTATATGTTTTCCATTGAAAAACAGTGATCTAAAATCAATGCTTGAGGCTTAGACCTTTAGAATGATTTATAGTTAACCATGGTTACACTTGTCCCTTTTTTATTGAAAAATTGATATCCGCAAATCAAAGGGTGCTAGAGAGTGGTAATCCAGAGAAAGCTGCCGCCATTAACTTAATTTAGACGTTGGAGAGCTAGCTAGAAACTTTATAAATTATTCTCAAAATATTTGTGCCAAACAATTAAAGCACTGAGAGGTTTAGTTGAAAGTTACAGTAATATTTTAACGATCTCTGGCTCTAAACATGTATTGTCTTGTAACATGACTTCATGTGCCTTCTATTGAACAGGTGAGAGCGTGAGCGTAAGTGTGTGAGTGGAGAGATTAATCCCCCTGCGGGTAGCATGATGTCAAAATAAAAGTCACATATAATAAAAGTATGAAACAGGATAATAAAAAAAACAAAAAACAATTTACAATCACTAATTAGCTAATAAGGTGAATTTATTTCTTTTTTTGTCACTCGGTTAAGATCAGATGTTATGTAGGACATTCAGAGCATTCCTTCAGAATTATTTGGGAAGTGCAGTATTCAGGTGACACTATAATCTAACATGACGACTTTTTAATGAGATTTAATGTAATGCCCAATTGGTGAAGGTGTTGGTTTTGAAATCTAACAAGGTTTCTGTGTGCAGCATTAAAGACTTCTTACCATGTGTCAACTCCAGACTGTCAATAGTGCAGTTGCTGAGTTCATTATTGCTTCTTCTGCTGAGTTAATTATTATAATTATGTTTAGAGCTTAAATGGGGCAGAGATCTGCTGCTAAAATGGCCAAGAGGTTCAGACGTTGAACATGAAATCCAAATTGGTTTCCCTGTTTCAGCGAAATGTGATGGGTGTGTCAGGAATCCACCTGCCACGCCCCCTTCGGTGGCTGTCATTGCCTCCTCGTGCTCCCAAGCCCGAATCACGCACAGCTGGAGCTTGTTAATCACTCACTCCCAGCTCCGATATAAACCGCGCACTCACCCACACTCGGTGTCCGTTATTGTATGTTCATGCCAGTCCACGTAGGTTCCTGTGGGTTTGCGTATGCTCATCCCCTGCTTTTTTGTTTCTCCGCACGTCACGCTGTCAGCACCGCATTTCTCTGCTGCTGCCAGCGCTGCGCTTTTCCCAGCACTCTGTTGTGGATTTCTCTATACGAACTGCCGTTTTCGTTCACAGGAATATACAGCTGCGCTACCTGTGTGTATACCTCCGGCCTTTTGTTTAATAAAGTTTCGTTTGCCGTGACAGGGTGCTTGCAAAAACTGATTTGTGTCTCATGATATTTTGACTGAGGGCTTTAGCATGTGATGTCACGAGACCACACGTAGCTTCCCCCTTACTGCACCTGTACTGTTTGGTGGTCAGACTGCTACATTAGCAGACTCAGCAAAACACCCATCTGTTTACCATTGTTCATTGCAATGGGTCCGATTCTCTGTGTTTGTGTGCTCGGACGTTCTAGAGGAGATCATCATGTGGCATGCAGTGGCAGAAGATCTTTTCTACTGTGAATTGACACACTTCTAGCAAACATTGAGATGCATGAAGTTGCCTCATAATTATTAATTGTTTCTGTTTGTTTTGTTTTAGAAACAAAAATGTACATTTCTGTCATTGGCAGACACCCTTATCAAAAGAACACATCCTGGTAGTTGGTAAATAGGTCATGAGCTAAGAATACAATCAGTTAACTCTACAATACAACTCTTTTTTAATAAGAAAAGCACATATTTATTTTTTATTTTACACACAGGTGGTACTGAGGAGATGTCGGGAAGATTCGTTCTGCCCAAAGAGAGCCCATTGGACCTTTCCTGTAAAACAAAATACAGATATATATTAAAGAAAACAATAATAAATATGACCTTTAACTGCAATAAATACTAGATATTTTATGTATTAATTAACATTATTTCTTTTGCATATAATATTGTTAGCAAATCCATCTCTATTATTGCAAAGCTAGGTACCAATGTAATACCGATCACATAAACTGGACATCTTTATTTTACACTAATTGACTTCACTTAATTTTGGTCTTTAATATTTGTCCTTACTGACCCTGCCTCCTAAACCAGTGATGTCCGAGGATCTGATTGAGGGTTGGTCGGCTATAAGGGTCTCTTTGCAGGC
This sequence comes from Silurus asotus, assembly GCA_024362625.1. Classification (NCBI taxonomy): domain Eukaryota; kingdom Metazoa; phylum Chordata; class Actinopteri; order Siluriformes; family Siluridae; genus Silurus; species Silurus asotus. The sequence goes on along the minus strand of MU551576.1, from coordinate 2,029,588 downwards.
ACCACCCAATGAAATCTTGGGAAGCTGTGTGTGTGCAGTAATGTATATTGTTTAAAATGTCCATTTGGTAACCAGAAAATCTAATTCATATAAGATAATTATTATAGTTAAACCTATTTCACAGTATAGTTTTTTTCAGATTTTTGTACAGGATTAAATGCAAATATTCTTCACACCTTTGGACAAGTCATCAGGGATGAACAGGTGGCCTTCAACAATTTCTTTTTCTCCATCAAAGGGCTGCATTCTACACAATAATATGTATGAGAGCACGCCCAGACCCCAGACGGTGAAAGGCTCTGCCGCGTATTCTTTATCAACATAACATTCAGGTGGGATGTAAATGTCAGTGCCTGTGTGAAAGACAGAAAGAATATCATCAGTAAGATTACAAGATCTGATGATGCAGCAACAAATCTGTTCATCTTTGGGGTGTTTACCAGCATGTTCAGTGTATGTGGTGTCCTTATGTAGGACGCCCAAGCCGAAATCAATCAGCTTGACTTGAAGAGTCAGAGGGTTCAAGAGAACATTTTCAGCTTTGATGTCTCGATGAAACACACCTCGATTACGGCAGTGACATGCGGCAAGAACAATTTGCTGCACAATAAATATAATTTCAGTTTCAGTCATTATGTTATTCGTCAAAAAGTCGAAAAGGTCAACACAGGGGTCGGGCCGCTCCAGGACCAAGATGATGACATCAGGTGTCTCAAACCATTCTAGCAGTTGTATTATGAATGGACAATGAGGCGGCTTGCACACGAGTTCTAATAATGCCACCTCAACAGGCAGGCTGCGTGCGTCACCGGCCTAAAAACAGAGTGGAAATTAATACAGTAGTACCGAATTGGGCAAAAATTCAGAATAAAGCTGATCAAAATGTGAAATAAATAAAAAACCATTACAGTCATCCAATGATGATTTAAATCATAAACCCCTAGACTTTTGTCACAAAGTACAAAAAAAAAATAAGTTCACTTACAATGGTGATGTATTGATGATTCTTTATTTTGTTCATTATTTTCAGGGCCACCTGCAAAAAGAGGAAATGAGTTTCATTGCTCCCATAGAACTTCAGTTACCAATCAGCAATTAGATAACAAACGTCTGTCTATATAAACTTGGATATAAACATATGACTTGATTTCCATAAATGAATATAAAAAAGCATCAAACTTATTTTTTTAATTCATTGCCAGTTAAATTTATTTGTGCTGATATTCACCTTTTTACCATCTGATATTCGAACCCCTGCGTAGACGCAACCGAAGCTTCCATACCCAAGCAGCTCTCCCAGGATGTAGTGATCATAAATGTCTGGTAAACAAAAGATACAAATAACCGGTGAAACTCATTTTTAGAGATCCAGTTCTGTGATACTTTGGTAGGTAACAGCTGTAATGATTCCAGAATGTTATAGCGGGGTAGGATCCTGTTTTCTTTCTCATACCTCTCTTTTCTGTCTTGTAGTTCTCTGATCCTCCTTTTTTGCCCGTCTCCTCGGGCTGGAGCGCGGTCACATCAAGAGGAGCATCTACCTGCTCTCTCTTTCCAGTCTTCACCACCTTCTCCTCTGTTTCTGGTCTCCTCAGCTTCTTTTTGGTCTGGAGCTCAGGTTGTTCATGAGCTTCATGTGTCAATTTTCTCTTTAGTGGCTTGTACTGTTTTTCACTAAAGTGTTGTCCTGTTTAAAAAATAGTTTATAAATTACTAATATGACAGGATATCGTACATTTTTTAACCACATTGGAAGTCTTCCACTTTTGTCACTTAATCCAAAAACCTCACGGGTCTGAAACCACCCTCAATTTCTATTTGTGTAAAAGTGGTTTTTCTAACATTGAATAACATTCCTACTACACAGTACTTTTAAAGAAACAGAGTAGCATGGAGACAGATAATCCACTTTGGCGACCACTAATGGGAGCAGCGGAAAGAAGAAGATAAAGATGATTTACATTTACAACAAGAAACTAAAAGTTACAAATAGACAACTTGCCATTAGCTGATGTGAAATCCATCACTGCCAGAAGTAAAAAAAAGTCAGTGTAATGAAACTAATTGTAGTGAAAAGATGAGTTTTTAATTCTTTCTTGTTTTCTTCTTCCTTCTTCTCCTTCGAACAGGCAACAAATGAATATCTAAATTCCGAGACATGATGTTTGTGTACAGGTCTCTATGACAACGAGAGTTTTTTTTTTTCAGTGTTTCAGGATTCAATGTTCACTACACAATACTGTCCATATCATCTATATAACATGTTTGCACATATTAAATGTTTAATGCATGAAAATAATATTTAATGTAATATAAAAATGTAAATGTTTAATGTATTAAACTTTGTATTTGCATCACATTATTGTGCGGGACGCTTTAAAAGACTGATCACTCCGTGTAGAAATATGGGGGGGGGTAGAATCGAGGCGGGTGGCTTTTAAAAGCAAATGATTACTGAGTTTTTACTGTCACCTACAGGTAAATATAGCAGGTGTCGTCAAATTGAACGTTTGCTGTGAGGATCAGTGAAGCATTTGACCGAACTTTCCGTGTTTAAAGTGCCACCTACAGGAAACACGGCGGTACTGTCCCCGTGCACGCGAACTTCAGGGGGGGGCGGAATTGGGCACAACACCTGTTCTAGATATTTGCAAAATCTATATTGAAGGCCTTCTTCCTTCATTTTGTTTAAAAGTCTGTTATACAAAAGATACAAATAACCGGTGAAACTCATTTTTAGAGATCCAGTTCTGTGATACTTTGGTAGGTAACAGCTGTAATAAGTCCAGAATGTTATAGCAGGGTAGGATACTGTTTTCTTTCTTATACCTCTTTTTTCTGTCTTCTTGTTTTCTGATCCTCCTTTTTTGCCCGTCTCCTCGGGCTGGAGCGCGGTCACTTCAAGAGGAGCATCTACCTGCTCTCTCTTTCCAGTCTTCACCACCTTCTCCTCTGTTTCTGGTCTCCTCAGCTTCTTTTTGGTCTGGAGCTCAGGTTGTTCATGAGCTTCATGTGTCATTTTTCTCTTTAGTGGCTTGTACTGTTTTTCACTAAAGTGTTGTCCTGTTTAAAAAATAGTCCATAAATTACTAATATGACAGGATGTCGTACATTTTTTAACCACATTGGAAGTCTTTCACTTTTGCCACTTAATCCAAAAACCTCACGGGTCAGAAACCACCCTCAATTTCTATTTGTGTAAAAGTGGTATTTCTAACATTGAATAACATTCCTACTACACAGTACTTTTAAAGAAACAGAGTAGCATGGAGACAGATAATCCACTTTGGCGACCACTAATGGGAGCAGCGGAAAGAAGAAGAAAAAGATGATTTACATTTACAACAAGAAACTAAAAGTTACAAATAGACAACTTGCCATTAGCTGATATGAAATCCATCACTGCCAGAAGTAAAAAAAAGTCAGTGTAATGAAACTAATTGTAGTGAAAAGATGAGTTTTTAATTCTTTTTTGTTTTCTTCTTCCTTCTTCTCCTTCGAACAGGCAACAAATGAATATCTTAATTCCGAGACATGATGTTTGTGTACAGGTCTCTATGACAACGGCAGGTTTTTTTTTTTCAGTGTTTTAGGATTCAATGTTCACTACACAATACTGTCCATATCATCTATATAACATGTTTGCACATATTAGTTTAATGCATGAAAATAATATTTAATGTAATATAAAAATGTAAATGTTTAATGTATTAAACTTTGTATTTGCATCACATTATTGTGCGGGACGCTTTAAAAGACTGATCACTTCGTGTAGAAATATGGGGGGGGGTGTGTCCTTGGTGTGAAAAGAGGGGGGGGGGGGGTAGAATCAAGGCGGGTAGCTTTTGAAAGCAAATGATTACTGAGTTTTTACTGTCATCTACAGGTAAATATAGCAGGTTTCGTCAAATTGAACGTTTGCTGTGAGGATCAGTGAAGCATTTGACCGAACTTTCCGTGTTTAAAGTGCCACCTACAGGAAACACGACGGTACTGTCCCCGTGTGCGCGAACTTCGGAGGGGGGGCGGAATTGGGCACAACACCTGTTCTAGATATTTCCAAAATCTATATTGAAGGCCTTCTTCCTTCATTTTGTTTAAATGTCTGTTATACAAAAGATACAAATAACCGGTGAAACTCATTTTTAAAGATCCAGTTCTGAGATACTTCGGTAGGTAACAGCTGTAATGATTCCAGAATGTTATAGCAGGGTAGGATACTGTTTTCTTTCTCATACCTTCCTTTTCTGTCTTCTTGTTCTCTGATCCTCCTTTTTTGCCCAACTCCTCGGGCTGGAGCGCGGTCACTTCAAGAGGATCATCTACCTGCTCTCTCTTTCCAGTCTTCACCACCTTCTCCTCTGTTTCTGGTCTCCTCAGCTTCTTTTTGGTCTGGAGCTCAGGTTGTTCATGAGCTTCATGTGTCATTTTTCTCTTTAGTGGCTTGTACTGTTTTTCACTAAAGTGTTGTCCTGTTTAAAAAATAGTCCATAAATTACTGATATGACAGGATATCGGACATTTTTTAACCACATTGGAAGTCTTTCACTTTTGCCACTTAATCCAAAAACCTCACGGGTCAGAAACCACCCTCAATTTCTATTTGTGTAAAAGTGGTATTTCTAACATTGAATAACATTCCTACTACACAGTACTTTTAAAGAAACAGAGTAGCATGGAGACATATAATCCACTTTGGCGACCACTAATGGGAGCAGCGGAAAGAAGAAGAAAAAGATGATTTACATTTACAACAAGAAACTAAAAGTTACAAATAGACAACTTGCCATTAGCTGATGTGAAATCCATCACTGCCAGAAGTGAAAAAAAAGTCAGTGTAATGAATAAATTTATTGTTGTCCTGTTTAAAAAATAGTTTATAAATTACTAATATGACAGGATATCGTACATTTTTTAACCACATTGGAAGTCTTTCACTTTTGCCACTTAATCCAAAAACCTCACGGGTCTGAAACCACCCTCAATTTCTATTTGTGTAAAAGTGGTTTTTCTAACATTGAATAACATTCCTACTACACAGTACTTTTAAAGAAACAGAGTAGCATGGAGACAGATAATCCACTTTGGCGACCACTAATGGGAGCAGCGGAAAGAAGAAGAAAAAGATGATTTACATTTACAACAAGAAACTAAAAGTTACAAATAGACAACTTGCCATTAGCTGATGTGAAATCCATCACTGCCAGAAGTGAAAAAAAAGTCAGTGTAATGAAACTAATTGTAGTGAAAAGATGAGTTTTTAATTCTTTCTTGTTTTCTTCTTCCTTCTTCTCCTTCGAACAGGCAACAAATGAATATCTAAATTCCGAGACATGATGTTTGTGTAAAGGTCTCTATGACAACGAAGGTTTGTTTTTTTTTTTCAGTGTTTCAGGATTCAATGTTCACTACACAATACTGTCCATATCATCTATATAACATGTTTGCACATATTAAATGTTTAATGCATGAAAATAATATTTAATGTAATATAAAAATGTAAATGTTTATTGTATTAAACTTTGTATTTGCATCACATTATTGTGCGGGACGCTTTAAAAGACTGATCACTTCGTGTAGAAATATGGGGGGGGGGTAGAATCGAGGCGGGTGGCTTTTAAAAGCAAATGATTACTGACTTTTTACTGTCATCTACAGGTAAATATAGCAGGTGTCGTCAAATTGAACGTTTGCTGTGAGTATCAGTGAAGCATTTGACCGAACTTTCCG
>MU551576.1:2000142-2017794 GCA_024362625.1 Silurus asotus | reverse complement strand
CACTCACTCACACACACACACACACACACACACATTCTATAATACACTCTAGAAAACTCCATAGGAAAGCAGAAAACTAAGTTTTCTATCCACAGCTCTACTTCATGGTCTCGTGGCGCCACCTAGTTGTCAACAGTAAAAACCGTAATTTTAACCTCTTCCCATCAGGAAACACTACTAACTTTTAAAAATGCATACATATTTATATTTATATATATATATATATATATATATATGCAATAAAAAATGTCGTTATAATGAGAGTCAACGGGAAAAAAATCTGCCAATATGAAAAAATGATTATAAAAATAATTCAAGCTGATGCCGCAAAAAAGTAACCATGCATAAAAGTCAGTTTTGTTTCTAATCCTTAAAAAAATCCAGTCCACAATTACTTTTTATATTAAAATTAAGTCATTTTGTGTGTTTTTCTCCATATAAATGACATCACTAATCAAATTGTTTTGATCAGAACTGGGGTTGATTAACAGATTTAAATGGAAAAAAGTATAAAATAATATTGTCAAAGTAAGTTTTTCACCAAGAATCATTCTATTAGCTGAAACACATGGAAAGATATGGGCAGAAGAAAACTTTTAGGTGTCAAGTTCTTTACTTAAACACGATCCCCAGAACATAACATAGAACCTCACACCTTCCAATAATAGTTTCTCTTCTTTCTTTCTGCCATCTTTTTTTGCAGTCTGTCTGGTGATTTCCAATGCTTTCTGCATCTCTTGTCTCCATCTCTTTACATACTCTATATAAACAATGGTTTCTGTTTTCGGTGTCAATTCAAACAGTAGATCAACAGGTAATCTCAGGGACCTCCCAAACAGGAAGTAAAAATCCTGTACGCCCAACCTCAGATTGCTGGTAAATTCCTTCCTGAACATCTTTACCCCACTGGTCACCTGGCATGAGTAGGAGGGTGAATGGCACTGGAAGCCGGCTGTTGTCACTGGAAGCCAACTCGCACTGCATTCATTCCATTGGTGCCTCCAAAATGTAATGCCCTCACCACCTGATGAGGGGAGAAGTGAATGATCTAAGTCTCTGTATTTTCTCACAAAAACATTAAAACATTTCTGCACATTTTATCAAGGTTTTTTTTATCTTAACATAACTGAAACATAAGTGACATGAGAGTGTTAGAACTACATTAAATATATATTAAACAAGAAACCTATGCATCGTAATTTCTATTAAATTGTTCTTTCAGATATGAACTGTACAGCAACTTATCTTTTAAAAATCATATCAGTCAAGTTACAAAAGCAGCCTTCTTTCACCTTAAAAATATTTTTATGTTAAGAAAAATGTTATCTATATCCGATGCAGAGAAGCTCGTCTATGCGTTAATGACCTCCAGAATAGACTATTGTAATGCATTACTAGGTGGATGTCCTGCATCCTTAATAAACAAGCTTCAGTTAGTTCAGAATGCAGCAGCAAAAGTTCTTACAAGGTCAAGAAAATCCTATCGTCCCTACATTGGCTTCCTGTTAAGTTTCGAATCGACTACAAACTACTGCTACTCACTAAAGTAAATAAAGCCCTAAATGGTTTGGCTCCCATGTATCTATTTAGTCTTTTAACACGCTACTATCCGTCACGCTCCCCGAGATCTCAAAACTCTGGGCTTCTAGTAGTTCCTAGAATAGCAAAGTCCACTAAAGGCGGTAGAGCATTTTCACATTTAGCTCTCAAACATTGGAATAGTCTTCCTGACAGTGTCCGGGGTTCAGACACACTCACCCAGTTTATGTGCAGATTAAAAACATATCTTTTTAGCAAAGCCTACACATAACACATCTCACATCATAACCTTGTGCTCCAAAACATCTGATCACATGCACATTATCAACTTGTGCTGTTAACCCTCTGGAGTCTGAATTGCCGCCGGCGCCCAAATGTGCTTATTTTCAGATGACAGCAAAAAGAGTTTAAACTGCTCTGTCATATTTAATCAAACATGTCAAAGTAATACATCATTTAAATCTGTAAAGGGTCTACTTTCATTTGTGTATGCTCACTATATAAACAAAACGTATTTTTTTGAAATTACTAAAATATTCAGGGTGCGCCGTCTGTCGCCTTTGTCTGCGTGATCTTCGTTTAGAAACGTCATCAAAAATCGCTGAAACTCGGCCAATATCTGACACACAGAAATAAAAAATATATCTTTAGACAGCGTAAAATATGTAGTTTTAGAATAAGTTGGTGGAATAAAAAACATGTTTCCAATGAATAGAAATCATGTGAAACCAAGTAGAGGCACAGATTTTCCACTGCAGTTCATTATCTGATAATTTACGCCCCCCCCGCTATTTACAGGTAAAACAGTTCACACGTTGAGTTACACGCCCCCCTGACAGTGGCATAAAACAAAGCGATTTGACACGCTACACCGGTGAGGAAGCTCTTTAGATGGTTTTGGACAGTGATGAAGAATATACCATTTCACCTGAAGAAGATTGCAATTCCGACAATTCAAGTTGCTACGATGAGAAAGCCATTTAGTCTTACAACATATAAAACTCATATTGTTTGTAGACATCTCTGCCTAACTTTTGTCAGCATTGCCTTTCAATGTTACAACAAATATCCGCCAATATCTGCTCATTTGTAACATTAAATGTTTGTAATTGTATGCCCTAAAAAGTGTCACTGATCACCCTGAAAGGCTGGTATGCAGTGTTAGCTAGCAGAGATGTCTTGGAATGCTGAGGTGTAAATGCTATATGCACAATGCATGCTAACAAATATATATTGTTCAAGTGTATTCATCATCCTAAAATATGCTGCATCACCGCTGCCTTCACTGAAAACTCACACCAGGCCACGCAGGCGTCGCTCCATTTTGAGTTCGACCGAAAATCATCCTGAGTAAGTACATATTTTATATTTTCTTAAATTATATTAAGTTTTAATCATTATTGCATTGTATGTCATATGCAAACAACTTTATCAATGACAATATTATTTGCTCAGCTGTAAATGGTGATGGTGTAAATGTCTGAGTAGCATTATGGTCTATGGCCCATCAACAAACATGTATCTGTCCTATTGCCCATTAACAAATAGGCCAATAGGCTGTACAATGCATGCTAACAAATATATATTGTTCAAGTGTATTCATCATCCTAAAATATATTGTTTGATTATTTTTGGGAATGTGGCTGCATCACCCCTACCAGCACTGGAAACTAACACCAGGCCACACAGGCCTTTAATTATATTTAGTTTAAATCATTATTGCATTGTATGACATATGCAAACAACTTTACCAATGACACAATTAGAGAGGTGTGTGTGTGTGTGTGTGTGTGTGTGTGTGTGTGTGTGTGTGTTGCATAAACAGATGTGATCAAGCACAAAGGCAGCACACACAGTCCACCATGTCATGGAAGGATCAGACACATAACGACACAGTTCCACAGATTCTGCGATTCCTGCCCGCACGTGAACCTGGACCTCAACTGAGGTCTTCTGACTCTTATTCTCCACTTAGTCTATATAAAATGTTTTTTTCCGGACAGTGTTGTGTCAATTTTGTGCCACAACACAAATGCTAAAGCTGCCAAGTCAATAGCCAAGGGAACGCAAATATAAATGAGGAGATGTAACCGTGAGTGAGATGTAACGCTACATTGGGCTCTTATTTTACATGCCAATGGTAAAGTTGCCCTCCATCATAGACTACTGGCGACAGAGCAGTATTTTCACAGTTCCCTTTTCAGCAACATTTATGTCAAGGGTATATAGGACAATTTCGTGGAATGTACACATGAGTCACCCAGATGCAGGCCAAGAAAATGACAGAAAGAGGGGCACATCTGAACATGACCGTTCAGAGTAAAACCGCTTATGGACACAATCCGTAACATGCAAAGCAATCTATCATCCTAAAAGACATTTAGCCGTGGATGAAAGGATAGTAGCATGCAAAGCTAACACTAACTACCCTGAGCTTGTCATTGCTTGGTAAACTGTATGTCTCCCTCTAGTAGTGAAGCGTGGAACTATAACTGAATAGGAATCCTTTATTACAGTAAGCACCACAAAACACCATGGAAATGCCTGGCATGCGATATTAACCTGTGTCTTCAGTTGAACAGGAACTGCTTTCAAGAGTGGCACAGGGATTTTTTATGCAATTTTAAATAAACCACAAAGGAAACACATTCTTTCTTGTAGTACTGTACTTCTTACTGTGATCCTGGCTCAGTGATCCACAGTTCATTATGTAGTCAACAGCTCATTATGCGACCCATTGTCTGCAAAGCTGTCAGTCACAGCATGTCGACGCCTCTTCGCATATGGCCTTTCAAAGTATAAAGTGTCTTTTAAATTTTAAATCAATGTATTGTTTAATGTGAATGAGAAGGCAGGATGATTTTCACATGATTAAAAAAAACCTACATTAGAAGAAATGTTCTTGAAAAGTCTTGTGAAAACATGTTTTCACGCATAAACCTTATTTTGTCAAAAATACAAACACAGACACATAAGCTGTTTACATATTATGGTAGCTTAGTTTGTGCTGAATACAGTGTGATAAATCTTTTGTCAATAATATATTTTAAAAGCAACTAAAAATAACCAAATTTAAGAGCATGTCAAAATCTCTCAAGGGGCCAAAAACACCCTCAAACAAAATGACAAGCAAAAATAAATTGGCAATTTGAAGTGGCGGTTCTCGCTTACGGCCATACCACTCTGAGAACGCTCGATCTCGTCTGATCTCGGAAGCTAAGCAGGGTCGGGCCTGGTTAGTGTTTGTATGGGAGACCGCCCAGGAATACCAGGTGCTGTAAGCTTTAGCTTTTTTTAGTTAGGCTTTTATTTGCTCTAATGCTTTATTTATGGATGAACATCTACTATGGTGGATAAATTGTGATAAAAGTTCAACTGGAATAGCAGAAAAGGCATACAAGCAAAGAAACTAACTGACAATCAAAAATAAATTGGCAATTTGAAACGGCAGTTCTCGCTTACGGCCATAGCACTCTGAGAACGCTCGATCTCGTCTGATTTTGGAAGCTAAGCAGGGTCGGGCCTGGTTACTACTTGGATAGGAGACCGCCTGGGAATACCAGGTGCTGTAAGCTTTAGCTTTTTTTTGTTAGGCTTGTATTTGCTTTAATGCTTTATTTATAGATAAACATTTACTATGGTGGATAAATTGTGATAAAAGTTCAACTGGAATAGCAGAAAAGGCATACAAGCAAATAAACAAACTGACTAACAAAAATATATTGGCAATTTGAAATGGTAGTTCTCGCTTACGGCCATACCACTCTGAGAGCCGCCAGAGAGCTGCTTTTTCGAGGTAGTGTTTGGCTGCAGTAGGTGAGAGAGGCTCACCACACCTTGTTTTTGTTTGTATTGTTTTTGTTCTTGTTTTTTTGTTTTTTTTTGTTTAGTGTTTCTTATTATTAGGTTAGTCTCATCCTCCCAGCAGCTTTGGCTGTTTGGGAGGGGTTTTGGGTTAGCTTTATTTATTTTTTGTTGTTTTGTGTTTTTGTCCATGTTTTTCTTTGTTTGTAATGGACGGATCTTCGGTGACGGAAATGGCTATGGCGGGAGAAGTTCTCACGGTAACTGACGACGATTTGCTAAAGAAATTAACAAAAAAGCAAGAATTGGAATTGCAGATAGGATTTACCTGAAAGAAGCAACAGTGACAGTGGAGTTGGGACAATTAAGCTAGATGAGAGTGTCTGATCTGATAAGAGCAATAACAGAGAGGATTGGTGAGGGGAAGATTCTTGCTGTGCGCCCTAAGCAATACAAGGAGTATGAGGTCACCCTGGAACAAGAAGAAGACACAGAGTTTCTCCTGGAGGGTCTGGTGATCAATAGTAGCAACTGTGAGGTAAACAGACTGCAAAACATGGACTATGTGGTCTCATTTATGCATCTGCCTGTCTACATTGCAGACGATGAAATTGTAAAAAGTTGAAGAGGTTGGGGGGTTTTCCCTATATCAAAGATAAAACGGAGAGTGTATCCAGGCACCAACATCGAGGATGGGACAAGATTTGTGAAAATGCGGTTCCCGAGAGAAGTTGCCTCTCTACCGTACAGCACGAAGATGAAAACGGCAGAAGGCCCACAGTACTTCCGGGTTATGCACAGCCATCAGGTGAAGACCTGCCGGCTGTGCATGAGCCCGGAACACTTGGTGAAGGATTGGCCGTATTTCAAATGCTTCAAGTGTGAGGAAAGAGGACACTTTGCGAGGGACTGCAATGCAATAACATACCCCGATTGCAATTTGCCTCTGAAAAGGTGTGAGTGTTGGATGGGAAATGAGGAGGAGGAGGATCACCAGCAGGTGGATGGGCAGGTACATGAACGGGACAGTGAGCGACGAGAGGAGGACATAACACCACCAGAAGGGGAAACAACAGTGGACAAGGGCGTGGAACAAGGACAAAAAAGGGGACAACCAGGATGGAAACTTACAGCAGGGCAGGGGAATCTGGACCCAGCTAATGCTGAATGAAAGTTTGGAAGACGCTTTGGACGGGGTGGAGAAAGAGGACCGAGGGAATGGGACATCGGTAGACATTCAAAAGGACGGAGACCCTGGGACTCAAATAGAGTTGACGGACAGCCTGCAGATTGATCTGACCCCGATGGAGTCGGACAATCCGGTGTGCAAGGAGCAAGAAACGGGAATGGAAGATGGAGAGGGAAAAGAAGAGGAGGAAAAACAAGCGAAACCAACGAAAAGAAGGAGGTCAGTAAAAGCAATACCCAATGTGGATGTTGCCAGAAAGAAGGTCCCTAAACAGGACATAGTGAGATCTAAGAACAAATTTTGACTCGTTAAAGGACTTGGAGGGGATGGACTGAGAAAATGGGATTCTTTATTACTCTAATATGCATTATGCTGTTAAGAATTGTGTCTTTTAATGCTAGAGGATTAACGGATATAAGGAAATTTGAGATAGTTAAGGAAATGTGCAAAGCAGAAGATGTGACTTTGTTGCAGGAGACTAACTGGAGGGAAGGCCACATGGCAGTAATAAAGAAGAGGTGGAAAGGAGAGGTGTTATATAACAATGGGGATGATAGGATGTGCAGAGGTGTTGCATTTTTAATAAGGGAAAACAGTGGCGTGACATGTAAAACAGTATACAGCGATAAGGACGGGAAATGCATGGCTGTAGAAATGGAGTATGAGGAGAAAGTGGTAATTGTGGTTAATGTTCATGCGCCAACTGAAGAAAACATAAAAAAAGAGTATTTAAGTCCCTTAAGAGCTTTTTTAAAAAGTTACAAAGAAATTGTTATGATGGGGGATTTCAATACCGTTTTTAGTAAGTTTGAAATGGGTAAAGGAATGGTTTTTAAGAGTGATAAAGGGAGGAAAAAAATGAAGCTATTAATGGAAAACGAAACATGATTGATATATGGAGAGAAAGAAATGAAAAAATAAAAGAGTATTCAAGAAGGCAATTGGTAGGCAATTTTATGTGCAAAACTAGGATTGATTTTGTTATGTACAAGAAATATTGAAAGTTTTATCGGTAATATCAAATACGAAGAATCGAGCTTAAGTGATCATAAACCTATTTTTATGGTAATAGACTGGAGTTCTGTAAAAAGAGGGCCGGGAGTATGGGTCTTAAATACAGAAATTTTAAAGAATGACGATTATGTTTCAAGTATCAAAGAAATCATTGAAGAAGAGAAGGAGAACGAAATGTACACTGAGGATATAAGAATTTGGTGGGAAAATGTTAAATATTTAATCAAAAAGTTTACTATAAAGTACTGCAAGCTAATACAAAGAAACAAGAGGAATAGGGAGAGAGAAAAAAGAGAAAAATTGGAAAAGGAGATAAATGAGAATGGGAACAATATACAAAGGATAAAAGTATTAGAGGGAATTTTGAGAGAAATGGAAGAGAAGAAATATGATGGTGCAAGACTAAGAAGTAAAGCAAAATACATTGTGGAGGGTGAAAAATGTACAAAGTTTTTCTTGAATCTGGAAAAAAGGAAAGGGGAAGCGGAAACAATAAAAGAAATAAGAGGGAAAAATGGAACAGTTGTAAAAACAAATGATGAAATATTAAAAGAAATAAAGATGTTCTATAAAAATTTGTTTAGAGCGGAGGGGGTAAGTGAAGAAGAGAAACAGGAGCTATTGAAACAAATAAAAACAACAGTATGGGAAGTGGACAAAAAAGAATGTGGTGAAGAGATAAGAGAAGAGAAAAAAGAGCAATAAGTGAATTAAACAAAAAGAAGAGTCCTGAAATAGATGGTTTGGGGAGTGAATTTTATATAGTTTTTCAAGACGTTTTAACTGATATTTTAAGAGAAGTATATGTAGATATTTTTAAGAAAGGAGAGTTGAATCAAAGAATGGAATGGGCTTAATAAAATTGCTATACAAGAAAAAAGGGGAGAAAACAGATCTTAAGAACTACAGACCAATCACTATGCTGAATACTGATTTTAGCCAACAGACTGAAGGAAGTGATGCTGAGCCTAATTAAAAGTAAGAGATATAGCAGACACAACAATTGGTATAAAAGATACGATAAGGTACATGCGTGAGCAGAATAAAGATGGTTTTATAATCAGTCTGGACTTTGAGAAAGCATTCGACAGGGTGGAACATAGTTTCCTATTTGACGTTTTAAAGAGGTTTGTGTTTGGAGAACATTTTATTATCAGGATCTTATACAAAGGTGCAGTAACAAAAATTAAATGCACAAGGCAAGACAAAAGACAAAAACCAAGTATAGCGCCGACTAGTAAACCTACTGTATACTTAAATATACAGTACTGTGTGAGGAGAAATGTAAAAACTATACCCAGCAGAAAGTCCAAACAGAACAGAGCAATGAAGTGCAAAAAAACAGCAGCAAGGAGGTGCAAAAACAGCATGTAGACAGGGTGGAACATAGTTTCCTATTTGACGTTTTAAAGAGGTTTGTGTTTGGAGAACATTTTATTATCAGGATCTTATACAAAGGTGCAGTAACAAAAATTAAATGCACAAGGCAAGACAAAAGACAAAAGAAAGGAGGTGCAAAAACAGCATGTAAACATTCTACTGAATACAAAAGGTGCAAAAACAGCATGTAAACATTTACTGAATATAAGGTGCGAGTATAAATAATAATAAATAGATAAATGGTGGTGGAGTGGATCGAGATGAGTGATGATTGTGTTTCAGTCCAGGTTGTACAGTTCAGTAACAGTAACACACAGAGTGAGTGTGTGTGTGTGTGTGTGTGTGTAAGTGAGTGTGTGTGAGTTCTGTTCAGTTCTTTGTATTGAGAAGCCTGGTGGCTTGTGGACTGTTACAGTCTTGTTGTGACAGCCCGAATGCTTCGGAACCGTTTTCCTGATGGTAGGAGGGTAAAGTATGTGTGTGAGGGGTGTGTGTGATCGTCCACAATGCTGTGTGCTTTGCGGATGCAGCGTGTGGTGTAAATGTCCATAATAGAGAAGAGAGACTCCGATGATCTTCTCAGCTGTCCTCACTATCCTCTGTAGGGTCTTGCAATCCGAAACGGTGCAATTCCCAAACCAGGCAGTGATGCAGCTGCTCAGGATCCTCTCAATGGTCCCTCTGTAGAACATAAACAGGATGGGGGGAGGGGGATGGGCTTTCCTCAGACCTCTCAGGAAGTAGAGACGCTGCAGGGCTTTCTTGGTGATGGAGCTGGTGTTAAGTGACCAGGTGAGGTTGTCCGCCGGATGAACACCAAGGAATTTGGTGCTCTTGACGATCTCCACAGAGGATCCATCGAAAATCAGTGGAGATTGGTCGCTCTGTGCTCGCCTGAAGTCCACAACCATCTCTTTCGTTTTGTCCACGTTCAGAGACAGGTTGTTTGCTCCACACCAGGCAGTTAACCATTGCACCTCTTCTCTATATGCTGACTCATCGTTCTTGCTGATTAGACCCACCACGGTCGTG
Organism: Silurus asotus; assembly: GCA_024362625.1. Lineage (NCBI taxonomy): Eukaryota > Metazoa > Chordata > Actinopteri > Siluriformes > Siluridae > Silurus > Silurus asotus. The sequence goes on along the minus strand of MU551576.1, from coordinate 2,007,836 downwards.
TCATCAGCAAACTTGATGATATGATTCGAGCTGTGCGTTGGTGCACAGTCGTGAGTCCGCAGAGTGAACAGCAGGGATTGAGCACACAGCCCTGACGGGCTCCAGTGCTCGTTGTGGTGGTGCTGGAGATGGTGTTCCCGATCTGGACTGCCTGAGGTCTCCCAGTCAGGAAATCCAGGATCCAGTTGCAGAGAGAGGTGTTCAGGCAATTCAGTATAATGTTTACATGCTGTTTTTGCACCTTTTGCATTCAGTAGATTGTTTACATGCGGTCTTTGCACCTCCTTGCTGCTGTTTTTTTGCACTACATTGTTCTGTTCCGTTTGTACTTTTTCCTGGGTATAGTTTTTACATTTCTCCTCACACAGTACTGTATATTTAAGTATACAGTAGGTTTACTAGTCGGCGCTATACTTGTTTTTTGTCTTTTGTCTTGTCTTGTGTTGTCTGTCTGCACTGTCCTTTTGTTTGCACTGTTTGCACCAGGCTGCACTCGATGCACTTTATGTTGTTTTGTTGTTTAGTGTAGCACCAGGGTTTCGGAGGAACGTTGTTTCATTTTACTGTGTACTGTGTACCACTGTGTATAGTAAAAATGACAATAAAAGCCACTTGACTTGACTTGACTTGACATAATGTGCCTCATGACGAGCCTCTCAAAGCACTTCATCACATGGGAGTGAGCGCAACGGGACGATAGTCATTGAGGCAGGAGACAGTCGATTTCTTTGGCACAGGAATGATGGTCGTTGTCTTGAGGCACGTGGAAACAACGTTACTGCTCAGGGAGATGTTGAAGATGTCAGTGAAGACATCTGCTAGTTGTTCTGCACATTCCCTGAGCACTCTGCCAGGAATATTGTCAGGTCCAGCAGACTTCCGTGGGTTAACTCTGCATAGAGTTTTCCTCACTTCAGCTGTGGTTAGACAGAGCACCTGGTCATTGGGAGAAGGGATGGTCTTCCTCGCCACCACATTGTTCTGTACCTCAAACCAGGCGTAGAAGTCGTTCAGCACATCTGGGAGGGAGAAGTCACGGTCACAAGCAGGTGATGTGGTCTTGTAATTTGTGATCGCCTGGATGCCCTGCCACATGCGCCGAGTGTCTCCACTGTCCTGGAAGTGGTCGTGGATTTTCTTCGCGTGCGTGCGCTTTGCCTTTCTGATAGCACGAGACAGTTTGGCCCTTGCTGTTTTTAAGGCCGCCTTGTCCCTTGTTCTGAAGGCAGAGTCTCTTTGTTTCAACAGCGCACGCACATTTGCAGTCATCCACGGCTTCTGGTTGAAGCGTGTAGTGATGGTCTTGGAGATGGTCACATCTTCAACGCACTTGCTGATGTAGCAGGTCACTGATGACGTCTACTCCTCCAAGTTGATGGAATCGCCGTTGGTTGCAGCCTCTCTAAACATGCCCCAGTCAGTGCACTCAAAACAGTCCTGAAGAGCAGAAGTGGCTCCTTCAGGCCAGGTTTTCACCTGTTTCAGAACCAGTTTAGAGCGTCTGTATGCTGGGATCAACATAACAGAGCAGTGGTCTGAGTATCCGAGATCGGGGCAGGGCTCCGCACGATATGCGCCAGATCCAGCGTGTTCGCTCCTCTCGTTGCAAAGTCCACATGCTGATGGAGTTTAGGAAGCACAGTCTTGAGATTTGCATGGTTGAAATCTCCGGTGATAATAAACAATCCGTCGGGGTGAGCATTCTGCAGGTCGCTAATAGCGCCGTAGAGTTTACACAGTGCCTCCTTAGCATTAGCGCTGGAAGGAATGTACACTCCGACGATGTAAACTGTGGTGAATTCCCGTGGTAAATAAAAAGGTCTGCATCTGACAGTCAGAAACTACACTAGCAAAGAGCAGTAGAGTGAAACGAGCACAGAGTTCTTACACCATTCCGTGTTGATATAAACACACACGCCACCACCGCGAGTCTTACCGCACATAGCTGTGTTTCTGTCGACTCGAAACACGGTTAGCAAGTCTAGCTGGATGGCGGCTTCTGGAACTCTGTCTCTGAGCCACGTCTCCGTGAAAACAAAGACGCAACAGTCTCTAAGCTCTCGAGGGAGAGAATGTTAGGAGGGATTGAAAGGAGGTTGACGTTTTGGAAAATGAGAACGTTAACACTAAAAGGAAAAGTTTTAGTTCTTAATGTTTTAATGACTTCTAAACTGTGGTACATTTTATATACATCAATCTATGCCATTGTGGGCAGAAAAAAGGCTGAAAAAATGTTTTTTCAGATTTTTTATGGGAAGGGAAGCCCGCAAGGATCGGGTACAACACCTTAATAGGAGCAATAGAGAAGGGAGGACTGGGGTTGATGGATGTGGAACAAAGAAAAAACAGTCTGAGGGTAAAAATGATAAAGAGATACAGTGAAACCCGGTTATGTCGATGTCGTAGGGGGTCGCCAAAAAGCATCAAGGTAACCGATGATCGAGATAAACAAAAATCTAAATGGCGGCAGTATATTAACGTTCTTGAAATTTCTTTATGTACATGATGTGCGTTAATAAATGAGAATGTGCATGCACGTGTTTTTGGAGGTTTTTTACACAAGGAGTTAAAGCCGGGAGCGCCGCGCTCCCGTTCATCGCATAGCATTTAACAAAAAAATGCATATGTGCACTTACTAACAGCAGAGATTCACCAGTATACAATACAAACACCTGTAGTATCTGTAAGGTTTGATTTTTCCGCCACTTTCGCGAGTTCTTCTGCGGCTGCACAGCGCCGATCCACATAACTGATATTAAAATTTCTAATTTCCCCGACTTGTGCTCGAGATATTAGAGTTCGGCGACATAACCGATAAAAAATGCTTAGAAAAAGCGAGAATTTGGCGGTTCCACTTCAAAAACTTCGACTTAATAGGGTTGTCGAGGTAACCGAGGGCGAGATAACTGGGTTCCACTGTACATGGATGAAGAAAACAAGGCGGCATGGAAAGCAACGATGGGTTTTTTCTTAAATAGGTGTAGTAACTTCAATCTTGGAGACAACATACTGTGGATGAGAACAAAGAATTGGATGACAGAGGGGGTTGCCAGACTTTTATAGAGAACTGAGGGCCTGTGGCAAATTTCTGACTCATGTACATTTTAATCCACAAGGAAGAGAGAACATTTTAAATCAGCTTCTATTCTTAAACAATGGCATTTTAAATCAGGGGAGGGGGATATTTTTTAAGAAATGGTGGGATGTGGGTATTATGAAAGTAAGGGATGTTTTATATGAATTCAAAGAGGGGTTTTTACCAACACAATACATTGTGGACATAATGGAGGAGGCAAAGGAGGATTTTAGCAGACAAGATATAGAAAATAAATTTTATGTAATCAGGAACTCTATACCTCAAGAATGGCTAGAAAGAATTAAAAACATGGAAGAGGACAAAAAAGAAAAAGATGTGAATGTGACTCTTGTGGGAAAATTGTTTGCTTTTAAAACATGTTCTCTGAAAATGTTGTATTGCCTTTTTTAGAGATGCTGTTTTTAAGAGACTGGTTGCAAATGATTATTGGTTGCGCATGTTTAAAGATTTAAAAGAAGACAACATATGGACGAATATGAAGGGGAAACTCATACAGAAAAAGTTACAGGACTTAGAATATTTTATCAGACATAAAGCTATTTTTACCGATTCAATTTTAAATAGAATAGGAATGGAAAAGTCCGCTTCATGCAAAGTCTGTAACGATCATGCTGAGGGATTTTTACACCTGTTTTTATACTGTAAAGATTTAGAGGATTTTAATGGGAAATGTAAAAGTATGATTTCACAGTTAAAAAGGGAAGATGTTAATGATACGGAATGGAATAAGGTGATGATGTTGGGCTTCGGGAAGAAAAGTAAAAAGAAAACACTTCTGAATTTACTGGTGATGTTGATAAAGAGTGCAATATGGGAAAGATGGGTGGTAGCAAAGAGGAAAAAAACATTTTAATGGATGTCTGGTTTGTTTTTAAAAGGAAATTTGAACGGTATGTTGAATGCCTGTTTTATTATTTTAAAGAAGAGGAAAATTTGGATGATTTTTACAAAGTTTTTACGCAGGAAGTCACCAATGTTTTAGAAGTTTCAGGTTTAAGAATGTCGTTTTAACAAAATGAAGGGAACGTTTTTATTATTTGTTTTTTTAAGGCATTTTGAGTTTGAGGACCTTTTAACCTGATGTTTTATCACCTGGAAAAGGTTATGGTGTATATTGTTTGTATTGAAAATTCTCAATAAAAAAAAAAAAATAAAAAATAAAAAAAAAAAGAACGCTCGATCTCGTCTGATCTCGGAAGCTAAGCAGGGTCGGGCCTGGTTAGTACTTGGATGGGAGACCGCCTGGGAATACCAGGTGCTGTAAGCTTGAGCTTTTTTGGGTTAGGCTTTTATTTGCTTTACTGATTTACTTATGGATTAACATCTACTATGGTGGATAAATTGTGATAAAAGGTCAACTGGAATAGCAGAAAAGGCATACAAGCAAAGAAACAAACTGACAAGCAAAAATAAATTGGCAATTTGAAACGGCAGTTCTCGCTTACGGCCATACCACTCAGAACGCTCAATCTCGTCTGATCTCGGAAGCTAAGCAGGGTCGGGCCTGGTTAGTACTTGGATGGGAGACCGCCTGGGAATACCAGGTGCTTTAAGCTTTAGCTTTTTTGGGTTAGGCTTTTATTTGCTTTAATGCTTTATTTATGGATGAACATCTACTATGGTGGATAAATTGTGATAAAAGTTCAACTGGAATAGCAGAAAAGGCATACAAGCAGAGAAACAAACTGACAAGCAAAAATAAATTGGCAATTTGAAACGGCAGTTCTCGCTTACGGCCATACCACTCTGAGAACGCTCGATCTCGTCTGATCTCGGAAGCTAAGCAGGGTCGGACCTGGTTAGTACTTGGATGGGAGACCGCCTGGGAATACCAGGTGCTGTAAGCTTTAGCTTTTTTGGGTTAGGCTTTTATTTGCTTTAATGCTTTATTTATGGATGAACATCTACTATGGTGGATAAATTGTGATAAAAGTTTAACTGGAATAGCAAAAAAGGCATAAAAGCAAAGAAACAAACTGACAAGCAAAAATAAATTGGCAATTTGAAACGGCAGTTCTCACCTACGGCCATACCACTTTGAGAGGCACTAGAGAGCTGCTTTTTCGAGGTAGTGTTGGGCTGCAGTAGGTGAGGGGTTTACCACACCCTGTTTTTGTTTGTTTTTGTTCTTGTCTTTTTTTTTGTTTAGTGTATCTTATTATTAGGTTAGTCTCATCCTACCAGCAGCTTTGGCTGTTTGGGAGGCATTTTGGGTTAGCTTTATTTTTTTTTTGTTTTGTGTTTTTCTCCGTAATTTTCTTTGTTTGTAATGAACTGATCTTCGGTGACGGAAATGGCTATGGCAGGAGAAGTTCACATGGTAACTGACAATGGACTGGTTAAACGACAACGAGTTGCTAAAGAAATTAACAAAAAAGCAAGAATTGAAATTGCATATAGGATTTACCTGAAGGAAGCTACAGTGACGGTGGAGCTGGGTTAGGGTTAGGCATTTAAACGAGATGAGAGTATCTGACCTGATAAGAGCAATAACAGAGAGGATTGGTGAGGGAAAGATTCTTGCTGTGCGCCCTAAGCAATACAAGGAGTATGAGGTCACCCAAGAACGAAAAGAAGACACAGAATTTCTCCTGGAGGGTCTGGTGATCAATTGTAGCAACTGTGAGGTGAACAGACTGCAAAACACAGACTATGTGGTCTCATTTATGCATCTGCCTGTCTACATTGCGGACAATAAAATTGTTAAAAAGTTGAAAAAAAGGAGAATGTATCGGGGCACCAACATCGAGGATGGGACAAGATTTGTGAAAACACGGTTCCTGAAAGAAGTTGCCTCCCTACCGAACAGCACGAAGATGGAAACGGCAGAAGGCCCACAGTACTTCCGGGTTATGCACAGCCATCAGGTGAAGACCTGCCGGCTGTGCATGAGCCCAGATCACGTGGTGAAGGATTTGCCTGACTTCAAATGCTTTAAGTGTGAGGAGAGAGGGCACTTTGTGAGGGACTGCAATGCTGTAACCATCTGCAATCTTCCTTTGAACAGGTTTGAATGTTGGATCGGAAATGAGGAGGAGGATGGCCAGCAGGTGGATGCACAGGTATTTGAACGGGACCGTGAGCCACGAGAGGAGGATGGAACAACAACACCAGAAGGGGAAACAACAGTGGACAAGGGCGTGGAACAAGGACAACGAGAAAACAACCAGGATGATCACTTACAACAGGACGGGGGAATCTGGACCTAGCTAAGGCTGACTGAAGGTTTGCAAGATGCTTTGGACGGGGTAAAAAAGGAGGACCAAGGGAAAGAGACAGGACGGAGACCCCGGGACTCAAATGGAGTTGACGGACAGCCTGCAGATTGATCCGGACAATCCAGTATGCAAGGAGCGAGAAACGGGAATGGAAGATGGAGAGGGAAAAGGAGAGGAGGAGAAACAAGCAAAACCAACAAAAAGAAGGAGGTCAGTAAAAGCAATACCCAATGTGGATGTTGCCAGAAAGAAGGTCCCTAAACAGGACATAGCGAAAACTGAGAACAGATTTGACTCGTTAAAGGACTTGGAGGAGATGGACTAAGAAAATGGGATCTGTAATTGCTCTAATATGCATTATGCTGTTAAGAATTGTGACTTTTAATGCTAGAGGATTAATGGATGTAAGGAAATTTGAGATAGTTAAGGAAATTTGCAAAGCAGAGATTTGATTTTGTTGCATGAGACTAACTGGAGGGAAGGCCACATGACAGAAATAAAGAAAAGGTGGAAAGAAGAGGTGTTGTTTAACAATGGTGATGATAGGATGGGCAGAGGGGTTGCATTTTTAACAGTGGCGTAACATGTAAAACAGTATACAGCGATAAATATGGGAAATGCATGGCTGTAGAAATGGAGTATGAGGAGAAAGTGGTAGTCGTGGTTAATGTTAATGCGCCAACTGAAGAAAACATAAAGAAAAAGTATTTTAGTGCCTTAAAAGCTTTTTCAGAATAAGAATTACAAAAAAATTGTTATGATAAGGGAATTTAATGCCATTTTTAGTAAGTATGAAATGGGTGAGGGAATGTTTTTTAAAACTGATAAAGGAAGTAAAGAACTGAAGCTAATAATGGAAGAACAAAACATGATTGATATATAGAGAGAAAGAAATGAAAAAATAAAAGAATATTTAAGAAGGCAGTTGGTAGGGAATTTTATGTGCAAAACTAGGATTGATTTTGTGATATGTACAAGAAACATTGAAAGTTTTATCCGTGATGTCAAATACGAAAAATCGAGCTTAAGTGATCATAAATCTATTTTTATGGTAATAGACTGGAGTTCTGTAAAAAGAGGGCCGGGAGTATGGGTCTTAAATACAGACATTTTAGAGAATGAAGATTATGTTTTAAGTATCAAAGTGATCATTGAAGAATAGAAGGAGAACCGAATGTACACTGAGGATATAAAAATTTGGTGGGAAAATGTTAAATATTTAATCAAAAAGTTTACTATAAAGTACTGCAAGCTAATACAAAGAAACAAGATGAATAAGGAGAGAGAAATGAGAAAAAAATTGGAACAGGAGATAAATGAGAAAGGATAAAAGAATTAGAGGGAGTTTTGAGGGAAATGGAAGAGAAAAAATATGATAA
>MU551576.1:1975046-1999647 GCA_024362625.1 Silurus asotus | reverse complement strand
GGAAAGTGAAAACAATAAAAGAAATTAGAGGGAAAAATGGAATAGTTGTAAGAACAAATTGCCATGATGTGAGAATTGTCTGCCAATTACCAGCTTGATGCACTATCATGTGTTGTAGGGATTGGGGTGGGGCTAGTGTAGAAATAAAGAACATGTCTGATATTTTGGTTATCTGTGCTGTTGTCTGCTACAATAATAAAAATTAAAACATGGTGTCAGAAGTAAACTGAAAAATACAAATAAAAATGGAGGGTCTTAAGCCACCTGCGGGACTTGATCTGTCAAACGGTAATCTGTCAGAGAACTGGAGAAGATTTTGGCTGAGATTTGAACTGTATCTGTTTGCAGCAGGATGCGCTAGCAAGACAGCTAAGGTACAGTCCTCTCTATTTCTTTACGTGGCCGGCAAAGACGCGCTAGAAGTGTACAATACATTCACTTTCGATGATGCCGATGACCAGCATAAACTAGACATAATCATGGAGAAATTTGAGGACTACTGTAACCCTAAAAAGAATATAACTTACGAGAGGTACAAGTTTTTCACGTGTGTGCAAGGGAAAATGTCCATTAGAAAGTATGTTACTGAGCTAAAGTAAAGAGCGAAGTCATGCGAGTTCGGACAATTGCAAGAACCCCTTATCAGAAACAAAGTTGTCTGTGCAATGAGAGAAAGACTCCTGAGGGAAGTTGACATTACTCTTAAAAGAGCTATCCAAATATGCATTGCGTCGGAAACAAAAAAGCCCAGATTCTGCAGATGCATGAAGAGGAGCGTAATCCGCAAACCTCTGCACGTGAGACTAAGCATGTAGATGCAGTTAAACACAAGCAGACATGCAGTAATGCACAAAAAAATTAAAAACAAAGTGAGTGAAAAAGACAAAGCATGCAAGTATAAGTGTAAAAGGTGTGGAACTGAGCATGCTTCACGCAACTGTCCTGCATACGGCAAACAGTGCAAGAACCGTGAAAAAATGAATCACTTTGCTAAAATGTGCAGATCGAAAAAAGTGCACATGGTTGATGTAGATGACGTCACAGATCAGCTAGTTTGTTTGTGGGTATGGTTCTAACACAGCCACAGATGGATGAATGGACAGCTGAATTGAAAAAATAGCACGCAGGAGTGTAAATTTTAAACTGGACACTGGAGCTCATGCCAATGTAATTTCTTACAGCTTGGTGCAAAGACTTAAAAAAAGAACGCTCTTAGACTCACTAATGTAAAGCTGTTTACGTATACAGGTGACAAAATACCTGTGAAAGTGAAATGTGATTTGGCAGTGAAATATAATGAGAAAACATATGTAGTGGAATTCATTGTGGTAACAACAGATGCTAAACCAATCCTGGGAATTCATGCATGTGAAGAAATGAGGCTCATCAAGAGAGTGATGACATTGGACAAAATTGACATTTTCAAGGAATATGCAGATGTTTTTGAAGGCATGGGTTGCCTAGAGGGAGAACACACAATACGAATAGACGACACTGTGGTTCCAAAAGTACATCCACATAGGAAAATTCCTGTCACTCTGAGAGAAAAACTGAAAAAAGAATTAAATAAAATGGAAAAAATTAACGTTATAAGAATTGAAGAGCCAACGCAGTGGGTGAACCCTTTTGTAATTGTTAAAAAGTCTAACGGGAAATTGAGAATCTGTTTAGACCCCCTTGATCTCAATACAGCAGTGATGAGGGAACATTACCAGCTACCAACAGTAGATGAAATAACTTGCAGGCTTGCCAAAGCCAAATACTTTACAGGGCTGGATGCAAGCACAGGTTTTTGGCAACTTAAGCTAGATAATGCCAGCTCTCGCCTTTGTACCTTTAACACTTCCTATGGCCATTACAGATTCCTCCGTCTACCCTTTGGTGTCAACTCAGCACCGGAAGTGTTCCATTGGATGGTGAAACAGCTGTTTGAAGGAATTGAAGGTGTTGAAACCTACATTGATGACATACTGATCTGGGGTGAGACAAAGGAACAGCACGACCACAGTTTGATAAAAAGCAGGATAAACAGCAGAATGCGTTCAACAACCTAAAAACACTTCTGACTGAAACACCCATACTCAGGTACTATGATGTGAGGTTACCAGTAACGGTCTCTGTTGATGCGGACCAGGAGCTGTGCTACTTCAAAAAGACCAGCCAGTAGCTTATGCTTCACGCGCATTGAATGAAACTGAACAGCGCTACGCACAAATTGAGAAAGAAATGTTGGCAGTTGTGTTTGGAATGGAGCGCTTCCACCAATTTGTGTATGGACGAAGTGTAATGGTAGAGCCCGACCATAAACCATTGGAAGCAATTATGAAAAAGCCCCTAATTGAATAAAGAAAAATGTTAAGTAGGTTTGGAAGAAATCAAATACCTAGGGCACATCCTCACAAAAGATGGATTGAAACCGGATCAAAGTAAAGTTGAGGCTGTCAGAAATATGCCCACACCTGAATGCAAGAAGGATGTTGAACAATTCCTAGGCATGGTCATGGTTTTTCGCAAAGTTCATTCCAAATTTGTCACAACACACTGAACCATTGCGCAGGATTACCAGAAATGATGTCACCTGGCAGTGGCAGGATAAACAGCAGAATGCCTTTAACAACCTGAAAACACTTCTGACTGAAACACCCATACTCAGGTACTATGATGTGAGGTTACCAGTAACGGTCTCTGTTGATGCGGACTAGGAGCTGTGCTACTTCAAAAAGACCAGCCAGTAGCTTATGCTTCACGCGCATTGAATGAAACTCAACAGCGCTACGCACAAATTGAGAAAGAAATGTTGGCAGTTGTGTTTGGAATGGAGCGCTTCCACCAATTTGTGTATGGACGAAGTGTAATGGTAGAGTCTGACCATAAACCATTAAAAGCAATTATGAAAAAGCCCCTAAGCAGTGCTCCATCTAGAGTACAGAAATTGTTAATGAGACTACAAAAGTATCAAGTAATGGTGCAGTACAAACCAGGTAAGGAACTGCTAGTTGCTGATGCATTATCCAGAGCGAACTTACCAGAGACTAATTTGATTGATAAAGAAACAGAAACCCAGGTGCACATGGGATGTCTCAGAGTATAACAGAGATGATAAACAACTGTGAGGTCTGCAGCACATACCAAAAACGGCAAACCAAAGAGCCATTACAACCACACAGTGTTTCTGAAAGGCCCTGGCAGAGGATAGGTGTTGACTTATTCACTTTTGACCAGCAGGAGTACTTACTTTTAGTGGATTATTATTCCAAGTTTGTTGAAGTAGAGTGGTTGAGGTCAGATACAAGAAATGCTACAGTCATTACCCATTTGAAGTCCCAATTTGCCAGACAAGGAATTCCTGAAACATTAATTTCGGATAATGTGCCGCAGTTCAGCTCTAAAGAATTTCAAGTGTTCACAAAAGAATGGGAATTTAGTCATAAGACATCAAGCCCACACCACGCACAATCAAATGGAATGGCTGAAAGAGCTATACAGACTGTCAAGTTCATGCTTACAAAATCGAAATCTGAAAGGAAAGATCCATATCTCTTTTTACTGAATTTGAGAAGCACCCCCATAGAGGATATAGGTGCATCACCAGCTCAACTACTGATGGGTCGACGTGTGAGAACTAGACTTCCAATTACATCTCAGTTGTTGAGACCGCGAACAGTGACCACTGCAGTACGGCAACTGCTGGAGAGGAGGCAGAGAAAGCAAAAAGAATACTTTGGATTTGGAAACCACAGATCCAAAGCACTTCCAAAACTCAACATTGGTGATAACATCAGGATATGGCAGAATGGCACTTGGAATCCAGCTCAGGTAACAGCACTCGCTGAGGAGCCAAGATCCTATGTTGTCCGGACGCCAGATGGACAGGTGTACAAAAGGAACAGAAAGTTTCTAATGCAACAAAAAGAACCGAGTCACAAGACATCCAATGACATAGACCAACAAACTGTTAACGGGCAGAGTGTAACTAATGACACACAGGAAGAACATGACCTGAGCACTCAAAACCAAAAACCAGAAAGAAATCTAAAGTCTCCAAGTTTCCCTGTTAAGACGGCTTGTGGTCGAGTTGTCACAAAGCCACAGCGGCTGATTGAGGAGTAGCTGTATATTCCTGGTCTGTGTTTCTAGTGGTTCATGTTAATGTACCTGTTAATGTACCTGTAGTGGCCTGTTAAAATGTACTGTCATTTCATGATGGTATGACATTTTTTTTAGCGTAATAGTCCTTACGCAGTACTGTCATAGTTCTGTTTTTATTGTTGCTGTTTAATGAGAAAAAAATAAATAAATAAAAAAAGGGGGATGTTATGATATGAGAATTGTCTGCCAATTACCAGCTTGATGCACTATAATGTGTTGTAGGGAATTGGACGGGGCAAGTGTAGAAATAAAGAACATGTCTGACATTTTGGTTATCTGTGCTGTTGTCTGCTACGATAATCGATATTTAAACACAAATGATGAAATATTAAAAAAAGGAAAGGGGAAGCGGAAACAATAAAAGAAATAAGAGGGAAAAATGGAACAGTTGTAAAAACAAATGATGAAATTTCAAAAGAAATAAAGATGTTCTATGAGAATTTGTTTAGAGCAGAGGGGGTGAGTGAAGAAGAGAAACAGGATCTATTGAAACAAATAAAAACAACAGTATGGGAAGTGGACAAAAAAGAATGTGATGAAGGGATAAGAGAAGAAGAGATAAAAAGAGCAATAAGCGAATTAAACAAAAAGAAGAGTCCTGGAATAGATGTTTTGGGGAGTGAATTTTATATAGTTTTTCAAGACGTTTTACTGATATTTTAAAAGAAGTATATGTAGATATTTTTAAGAAAGGAGAGTTGAATCAAAGAATGGGGATGAGCTTAATAAAATTGATATACAAGAAAAAAGGGGAGAAAACAGATCCAGCCAACAGACTGAAGGAAGTGATGCCGAGCATAATTAAAACTAACAAAGTGTACGGTGTAAAGGGTAGAGATATAGCAGACACAACAATTGGTATAAAAGATACGATAAGGTACATGCGTGAGCAGAATAAAGATAGTGTTATTATCAGTCTAGACTTTGAGAAAGCATTCGACAGGGTGGAACATAGTTTCTTATTTGACGTTGTAAAGAGATTTGGAGAACATTTTATTAAATGTATTAAGATCTTATACAAAGGTGCTTTAACAAAAATTAAATGCAATGGGTTTTTAACACAGTGTTTTAAAATAACAAGAATAATAAGACAAGGATGCCCGCTGTCAGCACTTTTATATTCTCTAGTTGCCGAACCTTTAGGACTTACTATAAAACAAGAGCAAGGAATAAAACGATTAGGCATCGAGGGAGAAAAGAATCAAATAATTCAGTATGCGGATAACACAACGCTATTGGTCAAAGATCTGGAGGGGGTGAAAAAAGCAATGCAAATCATTCAAATGTTCTGTAGGGGTTCAGGAGCCAAAATAAACAAGGGTAAAACGGTGTACATGAGATTCGGAAGAGCGGCGGTTTTAATGGAGCACTTTACTTTTATGGAAGCAAAAGAAATAAAGATTTTAGGAGTTTTAATGGGAAGGGATGAAAAAAAAGCAGGGGGAACAATGAGGAAGGAATGTTAGGAGGGATTGAAAGGAAGTTGACATTTTGGAAAACGAGAACATTAACGCTAAAAGGGAAAGTTTTAGTTCTTAACGTTTTAATGACTTCTGAACTGTGGTACATTTTATACACATGATCTATGATCGCATACAACACCTTAATAGGAGCAATGGAGAATAAAGGACTGGGGTTAATGGATGTGGAACAAAGAAAAAACAGTCTGAGGTTAAAAATTATAAAGAAATACATGGATGAAGAAAACAAGGCGGCATGGAAAGCAACAGTGGGTTTTTCTTAAATAAGTGTAGCAACTTCAATCTTGTAGATAACATACTGTGGATTAGAACAAAGAATTGGATGACGGAAGGGGTTGCCAGACTTTTATAGAGAACTGTTGAGGGCCTAGGGCAAATTTTTGACTCATGTACATTTTAATCCACAATTAAGAGAGGACATTTTAAATCAGCCTCTATTCTTAAACAATGGCATTTGTGGTGGGATGTGGGTATTATGAAAGTAAGAGATGTTTTATATGAATTTAAAGAGGGGTTTTTACCAACACAATACATTGTAGACATAATGGAGGAGGCAAAGGAGGATTTTGGCAGACAAGAAATAGAAAATAAATTTGATGTAATCAGGAACTCTATACCTCAAGAATGGCTAGAAATAATTAAATGCATGGAAGCAGGCAAAGAAGAAAAAGAGGTGAATGTGACTCTTGGGGAAAAAATTGTTTGCTTTTAAAACATATTCTGTGAAAATGTTGTATTGCCTTTTTAAAGATGCTGTTTTTAAGAGACCTGTTGCAAATGAGTATTGGTTGCGTACATTTAAAGGTTTGAAAGAAGACAGCATATGGACAAATATGAAGGGGAAACTCATACAGACAAAGTTGCAGGACTCAGAATACTTAATCAGACATAAGACTATTTTTACAGATGCAATTTTAAATAGGATTGGAATGGAACAGTCCGCTTCATGCAAAGTTTGTAATGATCATGCCGAGGAAAGAATGTAATGATTATTGTGTTTTTATGCTTTGTGAGTTTGGAGACCTTTTAACCTGATGTTTTATCACCTGGAAAATGTTATTGTTGTATATTGTTGTATTGAAAATTCTCAAAAAAAAAAAAGAACGCCGAATCTCGTCCGATCTCGGAAGCTAAGCAAAGGTCGGGCCTGGTTAGTACTCGGATTCAAAACCGCCTGGGAATACCAGGTGCTGTAAGCTTTAGCTTTTTTTTTGTTAGGCTTTTATTTGCTTAAATACTTTATTGATGGATGAACATCTACTATGGTGGATAAATTGTGATAAAAGTTAAACTGGAATAGCAGAAAAGGCATATAAGTGTAGCGGGTATGGGACTTCCGTATCAGCTGGCAGTTAAGTGTTCCCAGCAATCTGTGGAATGGTGAAATAAAGACAGGACAAAACCATGCGTGTGATCAGCTCTTGTCTTGCTGGAGATCCAAGATGGCGACGCGGCAGTAGCTCGCAGCGGCCTCTCCGGATCCAAAAATGGTGCTTTCGCCATATTTAGCACGACCCTTCACAATACATGGACACTAGAGTCAGCTGTGTTTATGTGTACGACCACCAGACACTGCTACGGTACAGGCATCATGCAACCAACATCCGACTCCATCAAACCACACGGCGAGAGTTTAGAGACCTTTGCGTCTTTGTTTTCACGGAGACATGGCTCAGCGACAGAGTTCCGGAAGCCACCATCCAGCTAGATGGGCTAACCGTGTTTTGAGCTGACAGAAATGCAGCTCTGTGCGGTAAGACTCGCGTTGGTGGCGTGTGTGTTTATATCAACGCGGAATGGTGTAAGAACTCATGGTGTAAGTTTCATGCTACTGCTCATCGCTAGCGGAGTTTGTGACTGTTAAATGCAGACCTTTTTATTTACCACAGGAATTCACCACAGTTTACATCGTCGGAGTGTACATTCCTCCCAGTGCTAATGCTAAGAAGGCACTGTGTGAACTCTATGGCGCTATCAGCGACCTGCAGAATGCTCACCCCGACGGACTGTTTATTATCGCCGGAGATTTTAACCATGCGAATCTCAAGACTGTGCTTCCTAAACTCCATCAGCATGTGGAGATGCAGAACAACGTGGTGGCGAGGAAGACCATCCCTCCTCCCACTGACCAGGTGCTCTGTCTAACCACAGCTGAAGTGAGGAAAACTCTATGCAGAGTTAACCCACGGAAGTCTGTTGGACCTGACAACATTCCTGGCAGAGTGCTCAGGGAATGTGCAGAACATCTTGCAGATGTCCTCACTGACATCTTCAACATCTCCCTGAGCAGCAACGTTGTTCCCACGTGCCTCAAGATAACGACCATTGCTCCCGTGCCGAAGAAGTCTTCTGTCTCCTGCCTCAATGACTATCGTCCCGTTGTGCTCACACCCAACGTGATCAAGTGCTTCGAGAGGCTCGTCATGAGGCACATTAAGACACAGCTTCCACCCTCCCTGGACCCCATGCAGTTTGCGTATCGTCCAAACCGTTCCACGGACGATGCTATCTCCAAAACCCTTCATCTGGCCCTCACCCACCTGGATAACAAGGACTCGATAACACCTCCCTCTGCAACTGGATCCTGGATTTCCTGACTGGGAGACCTCAGTCAGTCAGGATCGGGAACAGCATCTCCAGCACCACCACAATGAGCACTGGGGTCCCCCAGGGCTGTGTGCTCAGCCCACTGCTGTTCACTCTGCTGACTCACGACTGTGTAGCAATGCACAGCTCGAACCACATCATCAAGTTCGCTGATGACACGACCGTGGTGGGTCTCATTAGCAAGAACGCACCACCACAATGAGCACTGGGGTCCCCCAGGGCTGTGTGCTCAGCCCACTGCTGTTCACTCTGCTGACTCACGACTGTGTAGCAATGCACAGCTCGAACCACATCATCAAGTTCGCTGATGACACGACCGTGGTGGGTCTCATCAGCAAGAACGACGGGTCAGCATATAGAGAAGAGGTGCAACGGCTAACTGCCTGGTGTGGAGCAAACAACCCGTCTCTGAACATGGACAAAACGAAATAGATGGTTGTGGACTTCAGGAGAGCACAGAGCGACCAATCTCCACTGATTATCAATGGATCCTCTGTGGAGATCGTCAAGAGCACCAAATTCCTTGGTGTTCATCTGGCAGACAACCTCACCTGGTCACTTAACACCAGCTCCATCACCAAGAAAGCCCAGCAGCGTCTCTACTTTCTAAAAAGGCTGAGGAAAACCCACCTCCCTCCCCCCATCCTGTCCATGTTCTACAGAGGAACCATTGAGAGCATCTTGAGCAGCTGCATCACTGCCTGGTTTGGGAACTGCACCGTCTCGGACCGCAAGTCCCTACAGAGGATAGTGAGGACAGCTGAGAAGATCATCGGAATATCTCTCCCCTCTATCATGGACATTTACACTACACGCTGCATCCGCAAAGCACACAGCATTGTGGACGATCACACACACCCCTCACACACACTTTTTACACTTCTACTATCAGAAAACGGTTCCAAAGCATTCGGGCCGCCACAAAAAGACTGTGCAACAGTTTCTTCCCACAAGCCATCAGGCTACTTAAAACACAGTAATGAAACGGAACTCTCACACACACACATGCACTTAAATGTGTGTAACGAACTGAAAACATTTTCCTGGACTTAACACTTAACACACACTCATCACTCATCTCAATCCATTCCACCACCATTTATTTATTATTTATTATTCTTAACTGTGCCACTCTCAACTGCTGTTTTTGCACATTTATCATTTTCATTGTATTATACTGTTTACATGCTGTTTTTTGCACCTTCGACTGCTGCTGTATTTTTTTGCACTAGACTGTTTACACTCACTTCTGGGATATAGTTTATATTTTTGTATCGTTTTTACAGTTTTCTTGTACAGTACTGTATAATCTAGTATACAGTAGGTTTACTGGTCGGCGCTATATAGGGTTTTGTGTCTTGTCTTGTGTCGTCTGTCTGCACTGTCTGTCTCCACTGTTTGCACCAGGTTGCACTCGATGCACTTTATGTAACTTGTGTTTTAGCTTAATGTTGTTTTGTTTGTTTGTTGTTTAGTGTAGCACCAGGGTTCTGGAGAAACGTTGTCTCATTTTTACTGTGTACTGTGTACCACTGTGTATAGTAGAAATGACAATAAAAGCCTCTTGACTTGACTTGGGTTATGACCTGCAGCCCAACAGACACCTTGCAACACGCAGCACTCCCACAGCGCCCTATATTAAACTGTTGGAACCACCATTCCCTAAATACATTTTAACATGCAAAAACCCATTTAAGTGTCTTTAATTACAAATGTAATTGTGTTAATTGTGAAGAACCAACAATCAGAGAGATGATTCACACATCCGGCATAGGTCATTTAAGACACTATAAGTATAAATTTAAGGTGCATTTAGAAATTATATATATATATATATATATATTCTTAATAATTTGGAACTATAACTGTACCTGGTATCCCTTGGTATGGGTTACTGATATGGTCCACCCATGAATGTGCAGATGTGACTGCCCAGGGTTGTGACTGAACTGTGTTTGCTGTTAGTGTGTTTAATGTTGGTACTGTTTGGAATATGGGTTGTCCAAGAAAGGGGTATGTCATTCTTTGAGCCGGTCTTCTCTCTCCGAGTGATCTCTTACTTCCTCGGCACGGTTCTTGTTGTGGGGGTTCTTCTTGCGGGTCTTCACCTCCTGATTCCATGCCTTGTTCTGGCTCCTGGCTCTCCACAGGTAGCGAAGTATCTTCTGGAAGGTCAGCATCAAGAGATATGGACTCTGGTTCTCTCGATAGTTGTCCCGACGTCTCTTTTGTGCAAGCCCTCTATAAATCATCTCTCTCCATGGAGTAAGACCCATCAAGCTCTCCCTTAGACTGCCCACTTCCTGGTTCCTTTCCCTCACATTCAGAATGTTTTGAATTGCCTATTCTCCTCCAATAGTATCCTTCTTCTTCATCAGAGCTTGACTCCTCATCTTCTCCTACCTCATCTTTCTGTGTAACCTTTCTCCTCAGTTGTACCCTTGTCTCAACACTTCTTCCTTCAGGCACTTTCTGATTCCTTGGGTCCAGATTCTCTGGTGTTGGTAAATCATTCACAAGCAGGAGGTGGTTTCGGTGCAATGTTCTGATCTTGCGCTGATTATTTTCAGGATGTACCTTGTATACGAAGTTATCACCTTATTGCTCCTTCACAACATAAATGGTGGGCTCCCAATAAGAACGCAGCTTTCCTGGGCCACCCCTCTGGCTCATATTCCTCACCAAGACACGATCTCCAGGTTTTAGAATGATACAACTGGTTTTCTGATCATAGTATTCTTTATTGCACAGACTCCTCTGCTTGCTTATCTGTGCTGCAACCCTAAAGGCTTCAGCCATCCGATTTGCCCAGTGCTCAACATACCCACATGGGGTGGTGAATCCCTCTTCCTGTACTAACCCAAACAATAAGTCAATTGGGGAGCCGTGGATGAAAACCATACATTAGGTAGAAGGGAGAGTATCCCGTTGAACCCGAAACGGGACACTGGGACACTGGCGAGTCACATACTCCTCCACACTCGTCTGCATCCCAGGCCAGTAGAACCTTTCTTAAGCTAACTGTAGTACTTTCTCTGTCCCAACGTGACTTATGTTGTTATGCAACTGTTGAAGTACCATCTGCCGATACATTGTGGGTAGTACCAGTTGACGTCTTTGTGTTGTTCTCCTTAAAAGTATATTGTTGTCTAGGACTAGCTTGTACCATTCTCTTAGCAGCTTTATTGTACCACTCGCCGCCATACACTGAACATCAGGGGTCAATGTCCTACCAGCTTCCTTCAATTTGACCACTGGCTGAAACGCTTGATCTTCACGTTGTGCTCTACTCAGTTCATCAGGACCGATGGCGGGTAGTACCTGATCATAGAGTGTGACTGTGTCAGTTGCTTTTAAGTTTAGGGCTGCCACCCAGGCTTCATCTCCATTCTTGGACATCATGTTACCCTCTCAAGTTGCCTGGATAGCACTTTGTGACAGGCTCTCCGTGCACTCGCTAATGAATTGGTACATGTCCAGGAGACAACGTGACAACATGTCGGCATCATTATTACTCTTGCTGGGACGGTATTTAATCTCAAAACTGAAATCTGAAAGTTCTATTACCCAACGATAACCAGATGCATTTAACTTTGCTGAACTCATCATGTAGGTGAGAGGATTATAATCAGTATGAATGGTGAAACATGTGGCTTAGAAGAGGTAGTCAAGAAACTTTTCACACACTGCCCACTTTAGAGCAAGAAATTACAGTTTACCGGAATGGAGTCGGTAGTTTTTCTCAGCAGGCGACAATGTCCTCGAGCCATAGGCAATGACCCGTACTCTTCCTTCCTGCCTCTGGTACACCACCGCTCCTAATCCTTGTTCTAAAGCATCAGTGTGCAGTACAAACAGTGCATCAAAATCAGGATATGCAAGCACAGGTGGGTTGGTTAGCATGTCAATGGGTCTGTCTAAACTCTGCTGGTGTTCTCCCAAACAATCGGCTGTCTTGAGGGCAGCTGTAAGCTCCTCCTCCTTTCCCTTTTCCTTCCTACCGGTGATTGATTTTCTGCTGTGTTCGCTTGGAGCAGCCCATAAATAGGTTTAGCTAACCTAGCAAAGTCTTGGATGTAACTTCTGTAATAGCTTAAGAAGCCTACAAGGCGGCAACTTCTCCAACATTTTGTGGTATTTTATCACAAAGTACCCTCACAGAATCCAGATCCTTTGGATCCACTCTTACTCCATCCGCAGACACAAGGCGACCCAGGCGCCGGACCTCCTGCTTAAACAACTCACACTTAGCTGGACGCAGCTTGACTCCATGCTTCCAGAGGACCCTGAACATGACTCGCAATTTTTCAACATGTTCTTTAAAGGACTTGGCAAAGCAGAGATCATCATCCAAGTATGGCAGGCAGCACTCATCACGGATGGACTCTAACATATTTTCCATACTCCGTTGAAAAGCGGCAGGAGCATTTGAAAGGCCAAAAGGGACCCTTACCCATTCAAATAGGCCCCAAGGGGTCATAAATGATGTCGAGTGCCTTGACCCTTCGGCCATAAACCCCTGGTGATAAGCCTTTCCCTGGTAAAGTATGGAGAACCAGCGATTACCACCCAAGGTGTTCATGAGATCCTGTATTCTTGGCAGTGGATGACAATCAGGGATGGTCTTCCTGTTGAGCTGTCTGTTGTCTATACATAGTCGTAGTGTGCCATCTTTTTTCCAGACGCACACTACTGCGGCAGCATAGGGTGAACTAAATTTTACTATCCAGCCCTTAGCAAGCAAGTCCTGTACATACTCTTTAACTTCTTTCAAGAGTGGCTTAGGTATAGAAGTATAGGCCTTCTGCACAGGGATATCATCCTTCAAACTGTCAAATGTCATCTGTAGGCTGGGGATATTTCCAATGTCATTTTCATTACGAGCAAACACAGCCAACTCTTCATAAAGAAGCTGTCTCACTAGTGCTTGTTCACTTAATTTCAGGTGACTGAGGTCTACAGGAGGATGCCACTGTGTGTTGTCGTCCTCTGGCTGTGCTGGTTGAGATGAAACCGTTCCCTGTGGATTTGTTGGCTCAAGTTGATCTGTCTGGATAATTTTAGCAATGGCTACTATCTCTCCAAGAATGGTTCTTTTTGGGATGGTTACCTCATGCTTAGTGTGGTTGCCAACTTGAACTCTTATGTGCGTCTGTCCTCTTTTGTGAACCTCAATCAGTCCTTCTCCAAGATCAAGGCATGCTAGTGCCTCCTCACTTGGCTCAAATAGGACTGTGAGGTCAGAAATATTAAAGTTGGGAGGTACCCTACATTTTACGTTGGCAACCTGACCAGGACGAATGGTGACACCTTGTGACCCTACCCTCACCCGGGCTCACTGTCGGCATATACTTTATTTGTACGAATGAAGCCAACTGGCACTTTAACCGGGTCATCTTGGGTATTTCCAGTGTTACTCATCAGGGAATGTAAGGTAGTAATAATGCCTGCCTTGTCTTTGGGTCCTGTGATTAAATCTGAGTTCACATTAAACCCCAAAAGCGGCCTCTCCAACTGTAGCTGACTGACTAGAAAAAAGACTTGGATGGAGTAGCGGGTCCCATCATGTCCAGATAAGCTTACTGTAGCTTCGACCCACCCACTAAATGGAATTACTTCCCCATTGATGGCGAACACCACCAGACCAGCACTGGGTCCCACTATTTCAGATAAGGGGCGAACATCATGTGTTGGTAGATACTCTTTCCTCCAGTCTTGATCAATGATGCTACCCTGCGCTCCAATGTCAAGAAGCATGTTTACATGATGACCTCCAATTTCGCCTTCCAGTAGACACTTTTTCCCAACAAACTGGACGATCTTTTCTCCTGAGCCTTCTCCTTGGTTTCCTGGTGGTACTACCCATGTGATCCCACGAACCAGCATTAACTGTATAGTTACGATAGGATGAACCTGCATTAGGGACTGTTGTCTCTGGTGTACTTTTTGGCCTAACATTAGGTACTGAACTTTTTTGCCTGTTTAGACAGCCAACCGCCCGGTGACCTTCCCCTACACAAATGAAACAGTGGCTGCAAGTCTCCCCTTTCCCCTGTTTCATGTAGTTAGGACAACCTGGCCTTCTCCTCTTTTCAGGTGCTTTAGCCCTGCATTGACAATGCTGTTCTTTCTTCTTGGGTTGTTGCAGTGAATTGACTACATGAGTCAGTGCTTCTACTGGGGTAATAAATCTCTATCAGTCTGCCAAGTAGTCGCAGATGCTGCCTTCATTTCTGAAATCCCTTCAATTTGAGCACTATGTGCATGAGTGGTTTTAATACGTGACAATGACAGTGAAATCCTCTTTCTCCATTAACATCATCTTGAAGTGACCCGGTTTAGTGATCTTCAGTACCCCTCTGATGATTTCACTTTCACTAAAATGTTCTTGCAGGCCCTCTTCAATTTGTCGTCATACACTGTTGAAGCTAATTTCAAAGGTAGAGTCGCCAATCAGGCCTCCTTGTACTTTAAACTCTCTCTGTGGGAGATATGGAGGTTCTCTTCTGCTCATTTGGTCATCGGTACAGCGCGGTGGAAGGTGAGTCTGGAAAAAAAGTGGGAGAGCGCCTGATTGTGAGGACATGGTGTGGGGATTTTTTTTTTTCGGCGCAGCTCTGATGACGTCAACATGTTTACGGAAGCGGTTGTGGGATTCATCGGGAAACTAACGAATGATACGGTGCAAAAAACCACTATCAGAACGTTTCCCAACCAGAAGCCGTGGGTGGATAAAACTATCCGCGACGCTCTGAGATCCCGCTCCGCTGCCTACAACACGGGGCTCGCCACCCGGGACATGGATGAATACAAGGCTGCGTCTTACAGTGTTCGCAGAGCGGTGAAGGATGCAAAGCGGCGCTACGGGAGGAAACTGGAGTCACAGTTCCAACAAGGTGGCTTTAGGAGCCTGTGGCAGGGACTAAGGACAATAACGTACTATAAAACACCATCTTCCAGAATGGTGAATGCGGACGGTTCTCTGGCAGATGAGCTAAACACCTTTTACGCTCGTTTTGAGGCTGCAGCTAACCACCCTAGCGGCGCTAGCGGCACAACCAGCGTGCACGCCGAGAAAGCCGGAGAGCTAAACACATTCACTATCTCGGAGCATGACGTGAGGAGGGCATTCAAGAGAGTGAATACCAGGAAGGCAGCAGGACCAGATGGAATCACAGGTCGGGTTCTGAAAGCCTGCGCTGACCAGCTAGCACCGGTGTTCACTAAGATATTCAACCTCTCTCTGGAACAGTCTGTTGTCCCCTCATGCTTTAAACAGTCCACTATTGTCCCTGTCCCGAAGAAACCCCAGCCCGCCTGCCTCAATGTCTACCACCCTGTAGCTCTGACCTCAGTAGTGATGAAGTGCTTTGAAAGACTGGTCAGAGACTTCATCACTGCCTCACTACCGGTCACACTGGACCCACTACAGTTTGCGTACCGTCAGAACCGTTCGACTGAGGACGCAATTGCACATCTTCTCCACACTGCAAACAGCCACCTGGATCAAAGAAACGGGAATTACATAAAGATGCTGTTCGTGGACTATAGTTCAGCGTTCAACTCCACACTCACCTCTAAGTTGGAGGTCCTGGGACTCAGCCTGCCGCTGTGTCAACGGATCTCAAACTTTCTGACGGACAGACCACAAGCTGTACGGGTGGGAAAACCTCACCCTCAGCACTGGAGCTCCCCAGGGTTGTGTTCTGAGCCCCCTGCTGTACTCACTGTACACATATGACTGTGTGGCCACTTCCAACTCCACAACCATCATCAAGTTTGCTGACGACACCGTTGTGGTGGGCCTGATCTTCAACAACGACGAAACGGCCTACCTACAGGAGGTTAAAAACCTGGAGAGATAGTGCCAGGAAAACAACCTTCTCCTGAACATCAAGACTAAGGAGTTGATCGTGGACTTCAGCATGAAGCAGGAGTGGTCATACCAACCTCTAAACATTTGCGGGACTCCAGTGGAAAAAGTGGACAGTTTCCGTTACCTGGGTGTTCACATTACACAGGACCTGTCTTGGTCCTGTCACATTAACACCCTGGTGAAGAAGGCCCGGCAGCGTCTGTACCATCTGAGACGCTTAAGGGACTTTAAACTACCCTCTCAGGTAGTTTAAAGACTTAGGTGTTAAAAGCTTAAGACTTTTTACACCTGCACCATCGAGAGCGTTCTGACGGGTAGCATCACTTCCTGGTTCGGGAACAGCACCATGCAGGACAGACGAACCCTCCAGAGGGTGGTGCGTTCAGCTGAACGTACCATCCACACCGAGCTCCCTGACCTGCAGGACATCTACAGCACGCGGTGCAGGACCAGAGCCAGGAAAATTGTGAAGGACCTCAGCCATCCCAACAATGGACTCTTTTCTCTGTTGCGTTCGGGGAAACGCTTCCGCTCCCTGAAGGCGAACACAGAGAGAATGAGGAGGAGCTTCTTCCCGCAGGCCATTCGGAGTTTAAAACAGGAAACACCCAGGATCTAAAAACTGGCCCACTCTCTCCATAATCACCTTTCTTCCCCTGCACAATCACACTTTTCGTGCTACGGCACATTATACACTGGACTTGCACAGCACAGTGCACTTTACATTTCATATCATTTTCATATTTTCTTTTTCATATTTATACAATTTTTTTTTTTTATATTCTTTTTTTTATACCACACTATTCTGCACAAGGACACTTTACACCACACCTTACTGCACACGGACACTCATGGACAATCAAAAACCATGCCTAACTTGTTTACTGTTGTTTACTGGTTAACTGCACACTGCCATAAACATTTACCGTGTACATTTTCAGTGTATGTGTATATATATATGTATATGTATATATACATATATGTATATGTATATATGTATATATGTTTATTTATCTGCCTTCTTTTTCTTATTATATTTTTCTTTAAATTTTGTTATTATATTTATATTTTTATTCTCCTTTTTACCCTATTTTATTCTCTCATGCCGGACCGTTGTCAAAAGCATTTCACTGCATGTCGTACCCTGTATGTATGTATGTGTATGTGACAAATAAAATTTGATTTGATTTGATTTGATTTGATTTGATTCGTAGCGTGAATCTTTCGGCCAAGTTCCTCATACATCCTTAACATCTGCCGATACTCAGTGTCTACTGTGCACATTGGGGAATGGCTGGTATTTGGGTTTATGTCTGATCTTGTGTTGTCCGAGTGACCCTGGGTTTCCCCGGTGCTCCAGTCAGGTGTCCTATACTTTTGTGTTGTTCCATACTGAGACTGAGTAATCTTTAAGATGTTATCCCTCAGATCTAGCAGCACTGCCATTCCTCCATCTTCCCTTCCCATTAGGCTCTCACAGCACAAAAAGCCACTTATAAAATCAAAACATCCCTCTTTATGCCCAAGTTCTACTTGTGACTCTTCCCCCTCGTTGGTTTGTTCAATGGTTTTAGCAATGAGGAAGAGTTCATCATCAGGCAGTTCACAAAGTGCTTTCCTGATTTCCTTTACCAGATTTCTTCTCTCTTTTTCCAGCGTAGCAACCTCTAAACCACCGTTAACAATCATCAAACAACAGCAAGGATTCCATACAAAGATCCACGCAAAGCTGGTCTTTGTATTCTTTTGGATGCTCCTCCAGCAGGTGGCACTCATCCCGGACGAGCCCCCAAGAACTGTAGCGGGTATGGGACTTCCGTATCAGCTGGCAGTAAAATGTTTTCAGCAATCTGTGGAATGGTGAAATAAAGACAGAACAAAACCATGCATGTGATCAGCTCTTGTCTTGCTGGGTTATATTTTAATTCTTAAAATGCTCATACCAGGAAAATTACAACTTTTAACACATGCCTTATGAACCATAGATTGCTTCTCTAGGTAAATGTCCACTGTTTTAGTCTTTCTCTTGTGAATGCAAAGTATTTTCATGAGGATCTGTTCATTAACCAATCACGGTGTTACTCATTTACATATTCGTATGCTATTTAGCATGTCTGAGTCTTCATTCAATCCAACTCTACTAAATACATCTTAAATCATGACATTCTCAATGTTTTACCCATTTTACATCACTTGCATTTTTAAAGTAAACTTAACATTTTTAGGAACTGTTATACAAACACATTAAAACATTTACCTTCAGTAACCATTAACACACTTCACAGGGCATACATAGTTCTTCACTTGCAGGTTAGCATATCATTAGCATAGCGATTTTTAAGTAAAGATTAAACATAAATCCTTCAGCAAAACAAACCGAAAGCAAGTACTTAATATGCATTGACATATGGTCTATCAACATCTATAAGGATTGACACATTAAACAGTCAGCTAACCTGTGGAATGGTTAAAAAAAGACAGGACAAAACCATGCATGTGATCAACTCTTGTCTTGCTGGGTTATGACCTGCAGCCCAAAAGACACCTTGCAACACGCAGCACTCCCACAGCGCCCTCTATTGAACTGGCGGAACCACCATTTCCTTAATACATTTTAACATGCAAAAACCCATTTAAGTGTCTGTAATTACAAATGTAATTGTGTTAATTGTGAAGAACTGACAATTCGGGGCGTCACATAAGCAAGCAAACAAATTGACAAGCAAAAATAAATTGGCAATTTGAAACGACAGTTATCGCTTATGGCCATACCACTCTCGCTCGATCTCGTCTGATCTCGGAAGCTAAGCAGGGCGGGCCTGGTCAGTACTTAAATGGGAGACTGCCTGGGAATACCAGGTGCTGTAAGCTCTAGCTTCTTTTTGTTAGGCTTTTATTTGCTTTAATGCTTGATTAACTGCTTTATTAACTTTATTAATGCTTACATTAACTCTGCCTTAACCAAAGATCCATCCTTACTATGCGAAACAGCCAAAGCTTTTTCTAGAGGCCTTATCATAGCATATACACTTAGTAAAAGGCGCAAACAAGCCAAACAAAAAGAGATCTTAGAAACGAAGCTTAAGGATGCTGAGAGACTATATATTAAAAAACCAACCCCTGGTAAGATGAAGGAAATTTCAGCACTAAGTTCTGCTTAGATCCTATTTTAACAAAACAAGCAGAGGTGAAAATTCGTTTTGCTAAACAGAAAATATACGAGCACGGGGATAAAGTGGGGAAATATTTAGCTTTCTTAACAAAAAAATATATAACTCTCAGTCTATCCTATCCATTGTGGATAGTAACGGTTAATGTTTTTTAGACAGCTTATCTATTAAAAATACATTTAAATAATGGTTTGAGAATTTATATAAGTCTATAAGAATTAGAAGGGGATACAACACAATTCACAGAGCTTTTCTCCTCCACCCTCAACTTACCCAGTTTATCAGAGGATCAGCCCTCTTCTCTCAATGCTCCTATATATAAAAAGCAATAAAGAGTTTGCAATCTGGGAAAGCACCTGTCCCAGATGGGCTTAGTACTGAATTCTACAAAGAATTTAAAGATTTATTAGTTGACCCCTTACTAAATATGCTCAATGACTCATTTGTAAAAGGCCATTTGCCACGATCCATAAGAGAGGCGAATATATCCCTAATTTTAAAAATGGTAAACAAGCAGAGGCCTGTTCGTCATACCGGCCTATTTCGCTGCTTAATGTAGATCTGAAGATTCTTTCTAAAATATTAGCAACACGGTTAGAATGCCTTCTCCCCACTATAATAAAGAATGACCAAACAGTTTTTATCGTAGGACGCAAGCCTGTTGAATTTGATGCAGTTTGCTAGGCAGCAGTCAGTGGATGGTCTTGTGATTTCTGTAGATGCAGAGAATGCATTTGATCACATCGAATAGCCCTACTTATTAAAAACGTTACATAAATTTGGTCTTGATGAGCACTTCATTAAGTGGATCAAGTTATTGTATAATGAGCCTCTTAGTGCTGTGCTGACTAATGGATGCCGCCCCTGTGCATTCAAAGTTGGTAGAGGGACAAGGCAAGGCTGCCCTCTATCACCTCTTTTATTTGCTTTGATAATTGAACCGCTGGCAGAAGCTATAACGATAAATACTGAAATTTGTGGGTTAACAATAGCAAACAATCAACATAAGATTGCCCTATATGCCGATGATATTTTGATATTCATTATGAATCCTGATACCTCTACCCCAGCTCTTTTAGACACAATTAACAAATTCGGCAAATTTTCAGGATATACAAATACCCCAGACATTTTCACCCTTTCCGTTTAGATGGGTTAATATATTTGGGCATTAATGTTACTCCTTCTTATGAACAGATGTATAAAGTAAACTTTTTTCCACGTTTTGAACGTATTTGGTTGGATTTAGAAAGGTGGAATGTTCTTCCTGTTTCTTGGTTGGGATGGATCCCCCTCCTAAAGATAAATATTCTCCCAAGGTTACTTTACCCACTTTAAATGAATCCAATAAGTTTCACACTTAAAACTATTAAGAAATTGAATGGTTGGTTTAGTTCTTTTATATGGGCTAAAAAAAGTATAAGGGTGTTTTCACACCTAGTTCGTTTGAGCCCTCCAAACGCTCTCGGAGCGGTTCAGTGTGTATAATGTGAACAAACCAAGTGATCTCAGACCCCTTAAAAGGACCCAGAAGCGAACCGTACGCAGACCACCTCTGGAGGTGGTCTGAGTATGGTTCGTTTGTGGTTTGATTTGTTTGTGACATGTGAAAGCAATGTGGTCCCGGTCCGCTTTGCATTTTGTTTCACCAAATGTTCCTGGAGGCTTGCCATACCTGCAGCCGTGTTCCATCACTGCTGAAACACAAAACATTTGGACATGGCAGGTCGCAGAGTCGTGTGGTCTTATGAAGAAAGCTGTGCACTTATTGACATTTGGAAAGAGGATGGCATTAAACGGCAACTATTCTCAACACACAAAAACATAAAGGTATTTCTTCTGTTTTCTCAAAAACTGAAGGAAAGGGGCTACAACAGAACAGCACTACAATGTTGCATAAAAGTGAAAAAACTATGACAGAAGTACATGAGCACACGTGATAAAATGGGTCGAAGTGGGCAGTCTGCTGAAATCAAGGATTCCTGTGCATTCTACGACGATTTGAATTAAATTTTGGGTGCAAGCCCATGTGCTTGTCCAGCAGATGTTGTCGAAGGTGGAAGTGTGAACTTGCGGAATGAAGAGGAAGAAGGTAAGGATTATTTTGGCATCCGTGTGAATGCTTATAATTAATAAACATTATGAGGTTATTGAACAGACAATATACGTGGAACATATGATTGCACCTATCACTAGTTAGCTACACTAATGTTACTAATAATGTTACTAAGTATACTAATGTATGCTACATAATGGGCATAATATTACCATTACCAATTCTATAACTTTTTTGCAAAATTTCTTTCCAAAAATATATATTTGAAAACTGTTAATTCATTACATTTAAAATAATAACCAGTAGTTAAAACCATAAAGTGTTATTACTTCCTGAGCTAATAAAAGTGTACAGTAGACATGAACATTATGGTATCTGGCATTCCCCCCTCTGCTTTTGGGACCTACCGCTTGTAAAGTAATGCGACTGACACACAGCTTCAGTAACAAGACATGCCCGGTTCTTTATTAGGTACAGCAGTGCATATACAAAGTAGGAGGAGTCATAGCATCAATTACGAAGGCCGGAGCACCACTTAGGGAAACATTGTCAAAATGAAAATACATTACACAGCTTAAAATGACCTACTTAAATTTAAATGTTAACAGATCCTGAAAACTTTGTTACATAAACAATTTAGATATCTCACAAACCTCAAAAACATACAAATCTAAGGTAAATATTAAATATTATACCGCACTAAACCTTTTGTTATTTCACAAACAAATTCATGAAGTCAGTCCTGGAGCAATCCAGAAAACGAATAGTTTGAAAGCCACATGTGTTTCTAATTCGTATAAGATACCACGAGAAACAAGTGTCCTGTAAAAAGTTTTCCGAGATTATGTATAGTCCTTTTTTCTCTTTCCCCCACCCGAGGCACGTTCTCAGAATCACCTTCCCAAATATGAAACGGTAATGTTTGCTAAATAATTTGGTCAACATTCACAGTTTATGTATCTGTGGACAGAAGACACTCTGGGCTTTACTATCCAACATCTATACTTGATAATCCTCTAAGAGATTTGAAAAAAACATTTACCCCTTAAAAGAGGTGTAAATGGTGAAGAGGGCCCGGCAGCGTCTGTACCATCTGAGACGCTTAAGGGACTTTAAACTACCCTCTCAGGTGCTTAAGACTTTTTACAATTGCACCATTGAGAGTGTTTTGACGGGTAGCATTACTTCCTGGTTTGGGAACAGCACCATGCAGGACAGACGAGCCCACCAGAGGGTGGTGCGTTCAGCTGAACGTACCATCCACACCGAGCTCCCTGACCTGCAGGACATCTACGGCATGCAGTGCAGGACCAGAGCCAAGAAAATTGTGAAGGACCTCAGCCATCCCAACAATGGACTCTTTTCTCTGTTGCGTTCGGGGAAACGCTTCCGCTCCCTGAAGGCGAACACAGAGAGAATGAGGGGGAGCTTCTTCCCGCAGGCCAGGATCTAAAAACTGGATCTAAAAACTGGCCCACTCTTTCCATCATCACCCTTTTCCCCCTGCACAATCACACTTTTCATGCTAAGGCACATTATACACTGGACTTGCACAGCACAGTGCACTTTACATTTCACCTTTTCTTTTCCATATTTATTTCATTTTTTATTTTTATTTTTTTATATTCTTATACCACACCATTCAGCACAAGGACACTTTACACCACACCTTACTGCACACAGACACTCATGGACAATCAAAACCATGCCTAACTTGTTTACTGTTGTTTACTGGTTAACTGCACACTGCCATAAACATTTTCTGTGTACATTTTCTGTGTATGTGTATATATATGTATATGTATGTATATATACATATATATCTTTATATCTTTATTTAGCTGCCTTCTTTTTCTTATTATATTTTTCTTTACATTTTGTTATTATATTTATATTTTTATTCTCCTTTTTACCCTATTTTATTCCCTCATGCCGGACCGCCGTTAAAAGCATTTCACTGCATGTCGTACCCTGTATGTATGTGTATGTGACAAATAAAATTTGATTTGATAAATGTATATTTTTTTATTTACAGGTACAACTCTCTGAAAGCAAGGTAAGATTGTTTAAATTAAAAATATGAACTAGCTAAAGTTACATTGTTAAATACTTTCTGCTAAACTGTTGTAATCCACAACACAATCTGGAACATGTTCATTGACGGTTGTCCACTGTATACCATGGCCTTTGACCTTCATGTGCACCATGCTTGCTTCAATGCCTCTGTGAATGGCCGAGAACATCTTTAACAAACACCAGGTCCCCGTCTCTCAGCCAGCAATAAGTACCACAAGAAGCTTTTTTGGAAGTTTGTTGATTGTGCTTCTAGGGTAGCCAAGCATGTTTGCCTGGACAGTCCCACAAGCCCAGATGTTATTTTTTAGTAGATCTCTGAACAGTGCTGAGCTTGTGTAGAAATTGTCCACAAACAGTTTTCGCCTGTTCCCAACATCTTCACATCAACACGTTCCATGACAGAGTCGTAGCTTGGTCCATTGCTGTGTGTGTTTGTGCATCTGGTGACTTGCACTCGTACACAAAGAAGTCCCATGAGTACGCACAGTATGAGTCCGCCAGGACAACAGGTTGTATCCCCACTTTGTCGATTTGCCTTTCACATCTCAGCAGCGAATTTAAGTCTTTCATAGTGCTTTCATAGTACTTCCACAGTTTTTGGCCATTGTGCTGCTTGGCTCCATATGCATTTGTGTTCTTCAACAGTGTCCGCATCTCCATTGTCAAATAAAACAACAGGAATAACTGCAGCACAGTGTATGGTGCTGTAGCAACCAGCTGTGGGCCTGGTGTCCAGAAGGGTCTGAAGACTGCTGGCTGGGGTGTGACATCCTCGTCTGTCATGTCTTTTCACCTTTCTTCATGTGTTTGGGTAGACACTGGTGCTGATTTGCTTTTTCTGGCTCTCTTTTTTCCTCCCCCTCTTACTGGTAAATCTGAAGCTGGTGCTACGTCCCCAGAGTCTGAGCGCTTGAGCCGCTTTTCCGGGTGTTTGCTAACACATGGAATCCAGTCCTCATCAGAGGATTCCAAACCGCTGTTGGAAGACAAAGAAAAATAAAACATTAGCATTATATGTCAAGTACATATTTTTGAAGTTGTTTGGGGGGCTGGCCATGCAATCAACATTTACTCAGGTGGGCAGACATGAAGCATGCACACCAATGGCCGGTACATATGTGTAAACACACACACACACACACACACACACATATTATATATATATATATATATATACACATATATA